>PNEQ01027307.1:0-10375 GCA_003012365.1 Medauroidea extradentata
TAGTGCCTCGCGGTTCGCATCTTTGCTCTCCTGGGCGGCGTCCCCTTCCCGCCCCACCGGACTCATGGGGGCGGGTAGGTTCCCCCGACCAATCAGAGCGAAGACCTGGCCCGAACATTGCATGCGTCCCTTGTAGAAGCTCCGTATTTATTTAAAATAAAACTTAACATGGGCACATTCTCACAGCAATTACAAATAACACTTAGCCTAATTACTACTTGCTATCTTCAATTAATATAATTCTAGTTCAAATTACATGCGTTACACGGGGTCTGTCGGGGGAGGGGAAAAGGAAAGAAATGTGTAGGCGAGAGAGAAAGAGAGAGGATTGTATGGAGACAGGGGACAGGGGGAGGTCTGGCGTCCCCCTTCTCGCACAGCATGTGGTAAGGCTCACGCATCATCTGCTCTATTGTCGCCAGACCGGCGGGCAATTATCACTCTTAAAAACTAAAATCATTGTACATAAAATTATCTTAATGTTACTACCATATTCGAGTCTGTGACATTCCACAGGTTAAAACGATACCAGACACGATACCTCTATGATAATATTAGTAATATTCATATTTTCTAGTGTTTTATACTGGCCTATCATAGGATCCCACAGACCCCTCACAATCAATACTGAAGTTAAAATGGATGGCAATATGTTACATATGACAATAAAGGCCCCTTCATTACAATCAATCATCATAATTAACCTAAACTGCATTAATTTATATATATAAAAGTATCAATAAAATAGGACCGTCACATATGTAACATGTTACCAAGTCGCCTTAACGTCTATGACGTATACATAAAAATTGGCTGTAAGCTATTCACTAAAAACTGAGCACTCAGCTCAGCAGAATTTGTAATTAATTAAAACTATGTTTTATTTGGTCAATAGATGTTAACTTTTGAAATCGTTGAAACTTTTACATAGGTTGTCAGTTACATGGAAGATTCCATAAAGTAAAAATAGTAGAGACGGTTCCAAAACCGCTGAAAGAAAACTTAATGCAGTGTTCACTTCATCGTGAAAGGCCTATACAAAATATGAATTTTTAATCGCTATGAATGAGAAACAGATAATAATCCGCACTATTAAATCTCTAACAGTAGCACTTGACATTTTCAAGACTGCCTCCAGCCCACTCATAGAAATGGAATACTTTATCTGCAATTTTTCGATACTGCGAATAATGAACAATTGTAGCCAATAACAAGCACTTGCATTTGCTGTGCTCTTATGATTGAACCGAACTGGTTTCCTGACGGCCAAGACACACACAAAAAAAAAAAAAAAAAAAAAAAAAAAAAAAAAAAAAAACAAAACAAAGAGCCGTACACAGCTATTAAAATATTTTCAATTTCGCAGATTTTTACGTAAAATTTGTAGCACTTAACGATTGTATGCCCAATTTGTTGATATATTGATATTTAAATAATTTACAGGCCAACTTTACGTCAAACCCGCTCGAATAATTTAACTGGAAGAAAAAATTGCAATTTTGCACCAAAAATTTAAAATTACGGCACTATCTAGCACTGACAGATTAAAGTATAAACATACATTTTCTGGGGAAAAAAAAAGTCTCAAATATTTTGATGGATACCATGAAAGTGACGGGACAATTTCATTTTTACGAAAGTCTAAACATACATGAATCTAATTTTTGTGAACTATGACAATCAAGTGGTAACGATAGGAGAAGATGATGCATTCCGCGGTGTTCACACATGCGTGGTGAATGTGACTGAAAAAACCTTTTTTTGTTACAACTTCCGATATCGTTTTGGCGCAGTGTTGTAACATAAAATTTTATTTTTAAACAAGGTGTAAAGAGGAAGAGAACCCTAAACATGCTGCGGGTTTTAGTGACACTGGCAAACACGCACCTGATGGACAGATGTACGTATTTAGTTAGGTACTTCAAGGCTACATACGTAACATAAAATGTAAATTTTCTCTCATTCAAGTAGTAGGTATGGTGTGCGTAGTATTTGGGGTACTGATGCTACGACCTAGGTATGTTTTAAAACTATGAACCGAATAATCGAGAATTGAATTACGTAGAATTTTTCTGAGCCCGCTTGTTTTGTTAAAATATGGCAGTAACACTTTGTGACAATCTGCGAATATTTGGTAGTAAGTCCAATAAAAATTAAACAATGCAACCGTAACTTCCTTATTTCTGGTTTTTCTGCAGGTAAACCTATAGCATACACCAAATAAAATCCCCACATTTATATACACCTACACCTGCCGCAGTAGAGTAACTCTCGTGCTTCCACATGAATACACGAGAGGTGCTGCCCGATGTGCTAAGTGCACGTAGTGGATGAAGTGGAGGTTTTCGGCTTTGACAATCTACTCTGGGCCTCGTCCACCCTTTCCTTTCTCCCTTTTCGCTCTGTTTACACACACACACACACACACACACACACACACACACACACACAGGATGATCGTTAGTATTATGGTAACCCGGCAGGAAAGAATTCCTGAGGTCAAATAACTAGGGAAACAATGATCCAACATTGGACCAATTGTTACGTATGTCGGAGATATACGCCCTCAAAGGTGAAGGTGGTAAATGAATGTGTAACTGGACAATAATATCGTTGTCATATGCAACTGAATAACGAAATCTAGTGTGCTACTGGTGTAAGGATAAACAACAGCAAAAAATTACGTTACAAAAAACATCCCTTCATAATTTAACTAGGGGTTGACAATCTCTTTATCCACAGAACTTTGTAACTCTTGACGTGAAGTTATTGGACACGACATGTAGATGATCAGCATGTCAACGTTAACAAAAAAAAAAAAAGATACCTTGAGAAAAACTGCTAGTGTGAACCGTTTCTTCAGAAATCACATGTAAGAGTGCGTGGTAGATAAATAAACGCTGAAAACATTAATTGATTTTGACGTTTTTTTCGAAGCCAATATGTATGAAATACTCAATGACAATCCTAGATAATGGTATTTAACAACTTTATGAGTAAATATTTATCCAGAATTACTAATTTGCTAAGCGTGATCTCTTGCGCCGCACTTAAATGCACGATGTTCCTGCGTCAGAGATTGTGACTCAGAAGTTCGTAACACTGGAAACAATATTGTTTAAAACGTTTGCTAAAACTTCTGTCTAGGATTGCTATTGTTTAATTTTCGCAAATTGGCTTCAAGAAACTTGCAGTTATAGATTAATGCTTTTAGCGTTGAATTATGTAACACGCCCTCTTAAGACGAGTCCTTCGCGGTGTGAAATTTCCACCTTTGACGCGTGGTAACAACGTAGCGATAAGAGCCAGTGTCCCACGCTTGACGAGAAGCATATCGCCTCTATTCGCAGCGCGCCAAACTGGCGTGCAAGGTTTCCGTTGTAGTCTTTTTACTATGGGACTTCAAGCGATGGCCCCAATATTTTATTTTGGAATAGTATGCAGTAAAGACCAACGCACGCTTCTCGTTTTGCATTTTACGAATTCAGGTAATATTTTCGGAGTTACAACAGTCTAAAAAAACCGTTTTTAGCCATTTTGAGAGGCCCGAATATCATGTTTCTAACAAGTGTGCTGCATTTTTGAAAAAATAGAAGCATGGTTTCAAGTGTGTGTTCTTTTCGTAGGTAAACATAATATGAATAAGTTAAGCGGTTTCGCGTAAAAATGTATGCGCGTGACACGCTGCAACGCCGTCCATGCGCCAGTCGAGGACTCCTCTTAAGTTGGGAGTGGTATTGTGGTGGCCTGGGAGGCAGGCAGCCGGAACTAGTGTTGTGCATGACGTAACAGTAAACTTAAAGGCTTACATTTGTATTACCCGTTTGTAAATGGTAAACTGCATTACTTGAAAAAAAAACTACTTTTCGGTAACTTATTAGTTATTTACTTTGAATGTGAATAAATTGCGTAGTGTTACAGCATATGATCTTAATGCGCGCCATGCACGAATGCTACGTTCGTAAGACAGGTGCACACATTGCGACATACCAGGATTAGTATTTATACCGCGACATGCATCTTGAATACGTCACCAGAGTTTGTATACATTGCCCACCACTTCAGCTGCATTAACAAAGCGACCCCATAAAAGAAGTCGACTGGTTTAAGGCCAATGATCTTCAAGCCCGTCCCACAGGCCTACCACGGCCTCTCAGTCGTCCAGGGTTCAGCAAATCCAAGTATCGTCTTGTTGTGCGACTACAATGAGACGGTGCACCATCGTATTTGTATCCCATGTCGACTCTTAAATTCAGCGGTAAATCTTCAAGTAGTTGTAGCAGGTCTTTTCCGAAGAAATACCGATATGAAGTACCATATAAAAGTGCGGGATGAATGTGTGGTCGAATTAGTATCCCATCGGTGAGTCCCGCCCAAAATGTCACAGAAAACAGCGTATTAAATGTGATTCCTCTGTTGCACGTGGGTTGATGTGAGCCCATACACGCTCGTTGTGGAAGTTGAAGACACGTAAATATACTACATCGGTGAGGACTTATCGTTACGAAATCTGGTACATGCATAATATGGTTTTGGTACCACTTACAAAACTACAAACGAGTAGGCCGATCAGAAGGAAGTAACTGCAATGGCTGGTAGTGAAATGCATGCAGTCTGTCTCGCCGTAAAACGTGACTTACAGTCGATTGTGATTCGTTGAGCACATTATAAATTTCCTTGGGTGCTGATATATGAATTTGCAACAACATAGTCCAGTAAATCGTGCTCGATGTTCAATTGAGGTCGGCCAACAATGCGGTAACTGGCGTGTACAGTTTCTGTTTTTCGCAAACGCTGAAGAACTAATGTGAATGAACGTGCATCTGGCAAATGTCAGCAGGAAATTTTTCAACATATCGAAGACGGACTGCAACGCATTACATTACATGTTAAAGTATGTGAGATGCACATCGGCTACTCCACTCGATCATACACACGGTGACTAGTTGCGTTTAGTGTAAACCACAAATGCATACTATACGACCGATTCAACTAATCATCTCAGGAGGGAAGTACGCCTGGCCCTGAGTAGAAGACAGGGTTACAGGTGATAGGATATTCACAGAGTACAGTACAACATGTGTCCATGCGATACTACCGTGTTTCAGGCAGCAGTAAAAAGATTTCCAATATCGCCGTAAGCAATCTACATACATTTAAATTCCAGTCCAAGTATAATGAGAACGTTCATTTATTGCAAGATTTAAAGTGGACCATAACATCATTGTAAAATGTCAAAGTCATTACAGATAAACACACAACTGGACCCTTTAGGGTGAAGGGGCAAGAAATCGGTCATGGCCTTTTTTAATGGAATCCATCCTAGAATTCGCCTGGAGTGATTTTGGAAAACCATGGAAAATCAAAATCAAGGCTGGGTCGGGCATTACTTTTTTGGTTTCTTATTACGACAGTTTAACATTTATGTAAATTCCTTCATTACAAAAAGCATTAAAGAAACACAGACACACATTTTCTGACAGTAATTTTTAAGCGACAAAGTAATTTGTTTTCATCCACACGTAATTGCCTTTGATTTTGCATTTCTTGAATCAAACCAATTTCATTGGGTGATTGTTTTATAGAATATTTGTCCCATGAAAACTCACGCGGGTTTGCATTACTTGCAGACGTGTTTCAATAGTACGGACGTAATTTTTAACCATGTACAAAATTTCTACACTGCCCGAATCTCACCGCAACAGAAGCAATAATCAGTACATTGTGTTTTCATTTTATTTGGTTTCCGTCTGATTGCAGGTGTCGATAGTTTTTCACCAGGCAATTCAGCTAATTGTATTTGTTTTAAAATTCTGGAAATTGTTTTTCTGAACTCCCTACAGCAACTAGCGCACGTTTATTTGGGCACAAATGTTGGGGGAAAAACAAGGTCCCAGTTTTTTTCCCCCACTAAACACGAGTGCATTTCTGTTTACTTAACAACAACACAGTCTTCTTATGCTTTGTTTCCCAGTAAATTTCTTCAAAAATATGATTGTAAGCGTCCATCATCATGAAACACTGCGATTTCCAGAAACTAAGTCGCCTAACTATGCACTGTTTTGCAATGCACAACGCTGTTATCAGGCATTACAAGCTTGTAACTCTGGCTAGACATAGGCGAACTGTGCTACTGAAATTTGACCAGGTATGTGGTGCATTATTAAACGTACAACTACGCAATGTGATTAATGATTTGCCTACTAGTTCGCATTTTTCCGGCATGACTAATTGTCTTGGTCGAGTAGCAGGTATTGGCACTTGATAAAATAGTGACCAAATCGATGTTGGAACTTGGCTGCAGTTAACTTCTCAACCGTTCATTTGCTACATATGAACTAAAAGATAGGTCACATTTTTCGTATACACGTACTGCAATACCCGAAATTGTTACCGGTTGCCTACCTCCCAGGCCACCACACAACTTAACATTTGATTTATGAGGAAACGGTCGACAATAGCAGTTTGTCTCAAGGTGACCATTTTATTAGTGTTTACATGCTGATCACCTACATGTCGTGTCAGAGTTATTTCAAGTCAAGGATTACAAAGTTCTACGCATAAAGGGGTTGTCCAACCCCTAGTTAAAATATGAAGAGATGTTCTTTTTGTAACATAATTTGTTGATGCTGTTTACCCCTAGCCCAGTAGCCGGTATACAAAATTTTGTAAATTGCTTATGACTGATATTTTATTGTGCAATTACACATTTCCCACCTTCACCTTTGAGGACGTTGTTATAACTCCGTCATACGTCACAATACGCCCAATGTCATATTATTGTTTCCCTATTTATCTGACCTCAGGAATTCACTCCTGCCGGGTTAGGATATATGAACGACTGCTGTATACATAATGTCCCTAAATGTCGTTTATAGGCTCTTAATCACACTGTGAAGGGTGCGAAGACGAGTAAAATTATATAATACCCTTAAGGTCGCACAGGTTGGGAAATACCTCGTAATCGACACACACATTTTGGTTTGCGAGGTTCGCATTCTGCGTTGACATACCAACAATTCGCACTCTGCGACGGCTACCAGCGCGTCAAGTGGGCCGAGCTGACAGTCCTAGGCCCGCGGTGGTGTAACGGTCGCATCTCACCAAGAAAATTCCGGTTCGATGTTCGGTTGGGGTCAACATCCAGGATCTCACATGTGATGTGGTACCGCAGGTCGACAGGATATCACAGGGAGCTGCAGTTTCCAATTGTCCTTTCTATCCGGAATTTCGGGGCGTATTCACATTCACGTCAGTCACCCTTAATCATTTGTTATCTCGCAAAGGATGCACCTAATTACTGCAGCCGTCAAACTGGCAGCGCTGCGCTTCTGTGCATCTACCTGCAATTGCACGCATACGTGACAACAGATCAGGTCGAGCGAATAGGAGATATTTCGCGAACAGTGCCAGCTGCTGCATACCTCACAGACCACATTTACGTGTGTCGATTAATGGTATTTCCCAGCCTTCAAGACGAACGTGTACTGCATCAGTTTCCTCGTCTTCGTATTCCAAACAACGTGACGAAGAGCTGTAATTCAGGGACATCTTGTATGCGTGCATGCGTGTGTGATTACATTTTGTGTGGCATGTAACATTCGCTCGAAGTTTATTTTGTGTAATAGTACAATAGAATAGGGTTGTCAATCTAAATCAAGTTCCTTCTACATTTTTTTTTTTTTTTTAAACTGAAACAGAGCTATATAGACTAACGAGAAGCTCGGCAAAACCACGTGAATGAAGAGACAAATGTACAGGGAAGTAGACTATACTAGCAAACCCAAGAACATACTCTGATCAATGTTGTACCTGAGCTGATGAATGTTTCAAAATAATGTTACCGAGCACATCACCTACCTTGACGTCTGACAACACGAAATCACTTTCCGACAATAAACGGTGATGTTATGCGGAAGAAAAAAAAATACATGTAGTTTATTTCCCCGCGTGCATTGCCACCCAGCAGCAGGTAAATCGGCGACTCGGTACGTTGCATTAAAAACGTCAGCAGGAAAATGTATTCCGTCCATCAAGCGCTAACTGCCGCAGCGACACACCAGGTGGCCGCGGCGCTGATGACGCTAAACGCCGCGCTCAGCAGCGCCCCGGGCGTCGGCCGCAGGAACTACAAGCCTGGGCGCGAAGCTATCCATCTCTGTCGTAGCCGCTGGCACGTAGTAAATTGCTGGAGTAAATGATTAGCACCAGCGTCGGGATAAATCATGACAGGTATACCCAGTCTCTTCCCTGCCGTGAACGAAAACTACCCATCCCCCCTCCCTACACACACCCTTTCATACAGCGCCACGTCACCGCTTCTTCACCCCCTCGCATTTTTCCATGGAAGATAATAAGCGGGTGTGAAAGGAATCTGCTACTTCCGCACCGTAGATAATTAATTAGACGCGGATTACAGCTGACCCATAGCGCTCGGTTAAGCGAGGGCTATTTACGTTCGGAAGAACAAGCTGCAAAAGAAAAAAAGGACAACCTCTAAACATCGCCGCTTGAAAAAAAAAAATGGAAACGAAATTTAAACCACACAATACTTTAAAACAAAAATATAACGCTATGCCAAAACAGTCACATACTGTCTATTGGGCGTAACGCAGTTAAATCCGTCTGTAACAAGATTGTGTCGTAGGCTAAGCTATCAAAGCTTCCCTCTCTAGGGCAATATCCTAACATGTAGGCTATTGTAAAAACTAAAGAGAAATTAACGTATATAATCAATTGATGGGTGACCAAACAGTACCATTACAACTAATCAATGTTATAACAAAAATTATCATGTTTGTCCAACTTTATCACCCCCACCAGCTTCCAGCTGCCTTCCTGCCCCATGAATCCCCTCACAACAGATATTAAGTGTTACGCTACTGTATGATTTCCGTCAGACATGGAAGAAGGAAAACATAAAATGCAGGGAATAATTCGGGGGGGGGGGGGAGAAAAAGACGTTGCTATGTAATTCTGATAGCCCTTCGCCCATAGACCCGCAGTATCCAGAACTTGCTACAACCAACAGCTGCTTTTATAATATACAGTTAGGGGTGCGCGAGTAGTGGCTTCGAATCGAAATCAAAATTTTTAAATAACATACGAATTATTTTGAATTCGAATAGTTGTTCGAAAATATTTGCTATGGCCTCCCAGAGACAAAAAGAACGTTCTTTTGCCACCCTTTATACAAATAAAAAATAATTATTAAACCAAGAATCGAATTAAATAATTTTCACATTGGTATATACATATATATATATATTTTTTTTTTACTGGATCATATACACTGTCCTGTAGACTTTAAAACTAAATCGGAAATTTTCATTTCCATATTTTTTTCAATAATGAATCATTCAATTCAGCATAATGTGCAGTACCAACATTTAAATTTTGACAGAATACCGACACCAATATCGAATCCGAAATCTCAAATTTGGGAGTTGCCCCAAAAATACATTATTACCTTTACATTACTTTCAAAAGAAAACCAAATTTTTCGAAACAAGTCCAAGAAGTTCAACAAGTACAAAATTAAACAAGCAGAAAATACACTGAACGAATTATCACACACTAAGGTGCATTAACAAGTTCTCCCCCCCCCCTCAGAAACACTAATTTTTGTTTTACTCAAAAACGGGCTTTCTCTTGAAATATTAACAAATACTATTCCTTTGATTTCCTTGAGATCGAATTTTTGATCGTCTAATAGTAAAGCGGTACCAGTACCAATGACGATAAAATCTTACACCTAGAGATAATCTAAATATACAGATGTGGTAAATGACTTACTGAGCACAAATTAAAACAATGCGAAGCTTCCTTTTCCAAAACTTTAGAGTTCGCAAGAAGTTCTGAATACAGCGTTTCATATGTAACATATGACAGATTTGATCATTTTGAGGTTTCAATAAAAAATACGAAGTGACGGTTGATAAACAATTACACTTTTCTAATTATTTGCTGTTGGCAACTTTTGCGTCGTTATTGTCACGAAACGCGGCCGAAGTCGCATTGGCTATAAAAGTCAACATTACACAATATATGCAATATTGTAAGCAGAAATTAATAACAATAATTTAAAAGTACCTAATTGTGCTACTAATTTGGAAAAAAATGCAGCATTCGCTTAACGAAGTTCATTTGATGCATTGGCACACGTTGGGAATCAAGGTCCAGGGCTTGAAAAATCCGCTCGTCTGCTCGTCCGTGACGAGTGAAAAGTTGTGATTGACGAGTGGAAAAACTACAAGGCCGACGCATATGCCTATATTGTAAACAAACTCGTCGCCGAAGATCATTAAAACTTATGATTCTCGTATGGCAACGACTGTGAATGATGATCAAACTCTATCGCTGAAGTATGTGCCGT
>PNEQ01027308.1:0-10470 GCA_003012365.1 Medauroidea extradentata
ATTACTTTTGCGTACAAAAACAGACTATTTCTCTCTGCGCGCTGAACCGGTTTTGCTGACGCGCCCGGCAGTTGACACACAATGGCTGCATCTTAGTTCCATTCT
Source organism: Medauroidea extradentata (assembly GCA_003012365.1). NCBI lineage: Eukaryota > Metazoa > Arthropoda > Insecta > Phasmatodea > Phasmatidae > Medauroidea > Medauroidea extradentata. The sequence goes on from PNEQ01027308.1 coordinate 106, forward strand.
TCCTCGGACTGGCGCCACTCTCGCGCTGGAATGTGTGATAATATGAGCGGTGTTGCAACCTACCCCTGTTGCAACTAGCCCCGGTCTCCCCTACTTCGTAACCTGACTTCACTTTTATATATTTCGTTTTCGCTTTTTTTTTATATTTTCAAAATGGCTGCCATTTTAACATTTTTCGATCAAGCTACATATCTACTGATCCGTATTTCAGAATTTGATCAAACTTGGTACACATATACTACGTACACAACTGACTCGACTTTTGTGTATGTCGTTCATACTGGGTTCATATTTTCAAAATTGCGGCCATTTTTTATTTCTGACATAGTATTACATATCTTACGAAATAATTTTTAGAACTGGACCAAACTTAGTACACATATACCACATACAAAACTGACTTGAATTGTGTGTATTCCGTTCATGTCATGTTTTTTTTCAAAATGGCGGCCATTAAAATTTTTTTAGCATAGTGTTACTTATCTTAGCTAATCGTTTTCAGAATTTCAACCTACTTGTAATCATATACTTCGTACAAAATTTATTCGAATTTTCTGCATTTCGTTCATTTTATTTTCATAGTTTTATAATGGAAGTAATTTTTATATTTATAGCATTATATGACATATCTGTTGAAATTTGTTTAGGATATAAAACTTGGCACACACATAATACATACAAAGCTGGCTGGACTTTTGTATATTACGTTTATCATGTGTTCATTTTTTTCATAGGGGACCATTTAATATTTTATTCCTAATATGACATATTCGGAGAAATATTATTCCGAAGTTCATTGATATCTGCACATATATACTACTTAGTTAGTTGATTGAAGTTTTGTGTATTTCGATCATCATTTAGTAATATTTTGGAAACTGTAACCATTTGTTATCTTTATGATAGAATGACCTCTACGAATATTTTTTCCACATTTTATTCATACTGGGTACACGTAAATTACTTATTAAACTGACTTATCTTATGTACATTTCGTTTATAATACGAACACGTTAATATTTTTATTTAATCTTCCTAGACATACACAAATGATTTTAACTTTCAGGGTTAATTTACACCCACATTGAGTAAAGTAGGCTTATCAGTTATCCTTGTAACTTCTTGTTCAAATTTACACAGAAACGTAAAAAACGTAAAATATTTTAATTGATGTAATTTTTATGTAGATATAGTTTATAGGTCGGAGAGACATAGGCACCTTTTTACTCCGACTAAATGCACTGTGTCGATATTTGTTCGGGCGGGGGGGGGGGAGGAGGGCTAAGGTGTCCCAAGAAGGGGCATAGAGGAAGAACAGAGTACCTAAAAAGAATTTAGTGAAAACTGGATGTACGTGAAGCGCAGATATAGTCGTGCACTGAACTTTGATACGGACTTTCCAACAGTAAAATTATACGATCGTAGCTTAATGTCCCATAATAAAAACTGATCGGCGGGAAGCTTGCACGCTATTTCAGCGCTTGGCTCGTTGAGGCGATGCGGCATTTGACGCGCGCTTCAAGGTCGACCTTATGTCTCCTCATTTTCAGCCCTTGCGCACAGATAGGGGCGGCGCCCTTAAGGATGAAGGGAAATAATTGTGCGGAGACAAGAAACAAAGACCACGTGTGCGACGCCCGCCAAGGACGCGGCGCGTTTTCCCGCCAAGCGCCTGCCAGAGGCGTTCGTCCAGCGCGCCACTATTTTTAGCAGGGACGGCCGCAGCTCCAGGACACGCCGTCTAGTTGCGCGTCTCGCCACGTATCGACCGGGCGGCGCTGGCGTCGCGCCGCGCTGGAGAAACCAATGAGGAGGAGGGGAGGTGAAGGCCGGCGCGCAGCTCCAGCGGCGCAGGGCCCTTGGCGGCCGCAGCAGAGGGCGCACGACGGCCGTGTCCGCGTCGTCGAGGCAGGCGTGAGTGCGTGCGGGGGTGGACGTGATGTCCGGGGGACTGGGCGAGGGGGGCGTGACGACCACGCCGATGTGAGAGGCTGTTAGATCTGAGGGAGGAGACACCAGCAGCAGCCATGCCGCGCGGGCTGTCGTCGTCGACCTTCATGAAGCCCTTCGTGGTGCTGGCACTGCCGGGCATGTACCTCTTCTACAAGTACAACCAGTACCGGCGTCAGCAGCAGGAGCAGAATCGCCGCAAGGTCACGGAGCGCGAGCTGGCGCACCTCAACCACAAGATTGTGAGTACAGTCTTCAGGCATGCTATAACCCGCGGGCGAGTCCACGTTTCTGACAGCTAGCAGTCGAGATATTGTGGGGAGGGAGGTTATTTGTTGTATGAATTATACAGAATGCCTGCTATATCAAACGTGTGCTTGTTTATTATTACCGAACATTAAGAATAGCCAGAGGCATGCAAAAATTTTGCGTTATTTTCTGACAGCTGACTAGACTCCAAGACATCTAACTCTGGCCGATATTGTCGTGACTTGCCGTGGAGAATGCTTACACGGTAGAGAGGCCAATCTCTACACGTAAATGACGACACTTAAAAGTTCGTGGCCAATTTAAGGGCGCGGTCTACCGCAATTTTCATCATCAATATTTTATTTTTTATTTCTACTACATATTTTTTTTCTTATTTAAGACACCAAATGTGACTAAATTTGGCTCTTATGAAATTTTTTTATCTCTCATAGTTTTCGCGTAATGGCTTGTTAAAGTCATATTTTGCATGTTTCCGTTTTAACGACTACACTAAAACTAACTGATATACCAAACTGAAAAAAATCACAGAGAATAAAGACATCGCAGGCGACAATGGCATGCTTATGTAATTAAAAAATAAAAATTATTTGTATTTTAAAAAAAAAATATTGAATTTTTAACATTTTTATTTCCAGTTTCAGCATTTTTTTAAAATTCAAATAATTTTATTCTTTAATTTTATGAGCATGTCATTGTAGTCTGCAATGTCTTTGTCCACTGTGATTTTTTTCAGTTTGGTATATCAGTTGGTTTTAGTGTGGTCGTTAAAACGAAAACACGCAAAATATGACTTTAACAAGCCATTACGCGAAATTATGAGAGATAAAAAATTTTCATAAGAGCCAAATTCAGTCACATTTTGTGTCTAAAAAAAAAAGTACAAATAAAAAATCAAAAAATGATGATGAAAATTGTGGTAGATCGCGCCCTTAATCGCATATTATGCTCTGTTATGTATATGAAAGTAAAGTTTAGTCAACTACCAACTGATAACGCGAATTTTGCATGTCTCTAAGAATAGCTTACATAGGAGTATTATGATACATTATATGTCCTTTGTTCATTACAAGAAAAATAAGCAGCTACCTCGGATGCGATTGGACAATTTAATTTTTGACACATATTTGAGGGGGGAAGGGGCTTCAGCCTGATAGCCTCCCCCCCCCCCCTGAAAACCGCCAATGACTAAATCCAGTATTTTATTGCCAGGGACAATATAGTAACTTACTGAATAGTAAAATGAAGTGAAATCGAGGTTAGCACTATAGAAAAAAATTGAAATGAAATGGCACTGCAAAGTGCACCACCGAAAGTACTGCCAAAAGAGCCGTCAGAAAAGTGCTGTTCGCGGTAAAATGAGCACTTTTGAAAATCGCCTTGTTTAAGTCGTATTTTTTTTGTTTTAAATGCAGTCTCAGACGTTAACTTTCAGTGATGGACAATTGGTATAATGTTGATTTTTACTTTGGAAGACATGTTTGTACTGAAAAGTAGCAGAAAGAAAAATTTGATGAAAGGAAAAATTAGCCAAGGCTTCAAAAGTACTCGCCTTATCGCGAACTGGCTTCTTGCCGCGTTTTCCCGCGTCTCAAGGCCGGCAGCAAGGGAGCGATAAGGCAAACACTTGGTGTGCACGACAAACTATCGTTGTGCAAACTTTCTGCCGGAATGCAACTTATGTAAAACTTCAAACTGTGATCCTATCATTTTCTTATACGCATCTTCAGAAAAACCTCACCGCATTGTTCTTTTGCCGTTGAGTATGAATTAGGTTACTATAGGTCGTTCGGTATAAAGTGAGCACTAAACATTTAACCTTTGAAAAATATCACTAGCCGTTACTGCATATAATTCAACATTAACTTTAGTTACCTTACTGCTTGTATGGTTGGTAGCGAAATAATGCTATGTAGTTCCATGTATTTTAATTTTTTAAATATAACCATACTGAAACAAAAGCAACCGAAATCGACTTAATTGTATTTCAGTATTTCATATAACCATATTTTCACGGGGGAGAGCCACCGGACCCGCTTCTTTAACACGGGTGTGGGCGTAGTACCCCTCTCCCCAACAAAAACCTAGAGCGGAATTAGCTCCCTCGAGTGAAAGGTGCAGAGTTGCAGAAAAAGTCAGTATTAGCTTTTGTCAATACAAATATAACATAGGCCTATATACAATCTCAGAACAGAATATAGTGGATTTTTTATATTTGTTTTATTGTGGTGTTTCCTGTAACTCCAGCATTCGCTCGCAATGGTGTAAGTTAAGTAAACCAACAATGACTTTCAGTTTATAATAATAATACATTACAGGAATCGTTTCTTTAATGAAATGTCTTGCGCAAAGATTACAAAAATTACGGCGTTGTAAATCGTTCACCGGAAACACATCTTACTATAGGTCGTTCGGAATAAAGTGAGCACTAAAAATTTAACTTTTGAAAAATATCACCAGCCGTTACTGTATATAATTCAACATTAACTATAGTTAACATTAAAGCTTGTATGGTTGGCAGCGAAATTACGCAATATGGTTCCGTGTATTTTCCTATTTAAATGCAATAATACTGAAACAAAATAAACTGAAATCAACATAATTGTATTTTATACAGTTAATTATTTTTTTTTATCAAATTATATAGGTAGGGCCTACCTACCGACTGCACAGAATATCTTACACGTGCAAACATCAAGTGCTGTGTCCGGAGTGTTTGACATTTCCCGTCGTTAGCCGTTACGCACGGAAATATACGAATTGGATGAAAATAGAACTTTAGCTGGGCTTTTTTGAGTGCCTATACCAACATATTTTCCCACAAATTGGACAAAAACTTTGTTCTAGGACAGCTTTTTTATTTGTTCTACGTTTTTAGCGTTAACTTCAGGGGCGTCATTTGGGGCTACAGGGGGGGTCAAATGCCCCCCCCCCTGGGTTTAGAATTTTGTGTGTACAAATATATTTTTTGTATTTTTTAATGTAAATAATGCTAACTTAAGAACATAAAACTGAAGTTTTATTGTTAAAGTATCTAATTTATACATGCTTCATTAATAAAAAAGATTCAACAAAGTCACAGTCGCCAGAAAATAAAATCTTGCCCCCCCCCCCCCCTATAAAAACCTGAAATGACGCCCCTGGTTAACTTACGCACTCTTTTCCTAATGTGTCTGTACAAACTGAGGTGTAACTTTATAAATATATATATATATATATATATATATATATATATATATATATATATATATATATATGATTCAAAAATTTCGAAAATTCCATTATTTGGGTTTTTTTATATTTTAGTTGTGTTAAACCATACTAACAATCAGGAATTTAATTAATGCAAGCAGTTATTTTATAATTATTCAGTGAAATATTGTAATTTTTTTCCTGTGGTGTAACTTAGATACGTTTTCTTTTCCTCCTTTCTGATTTGATTCGAAGTTGAGTTACGATATTTTACAATTGGAGGGTGACGATATAGGCAGTTCATTTTAAAGTGAGCACTTCCCAACACTTACAGTAATTTAAAAAATGTGTTTATTGTAGCTATAAGGAGTAAACTTTTGAGAGTTGTGAAATGTTTACACTAGGTTTAAGTTACATGGAAGTTTTCGTGTCTAAAATAATAAAGATGGCGGCAAAATGGCTGGCAGAAAGTTGTAAGCAATGCTCAGTTTATCCTGAACAGCCTGTACATAGGTCCTATACAGATGTTTGGTAATTATATATACAAACGAAAGATGTGTGTCGAAGACGATGAAACAAGCAAATAATGCTAATAAACATAGATCCTGAAAACGACGCTTTTCTCGGTACGATGTATGGACACGTGCAAACATGGCAATTTTGCAGCACTGTTTTTTTTTTTGTGGGGATATTTAAGAGCTTCGGTATATGCCAGCCCTGTTGACAGCATCCACGAACTACATGAACGCATTGTGGAAGGTTGCCACTGCATTCGGAACACCTGGAATTTTGAACGTGTACGGGCATCGATGCGCAGACGTACTGGAGCCTGACTTCACATGAACGGCGCCCATTCTGAACACTTGTTGTAATGTCTTTCTCCAAATGTGCAGCATTTTGACGTTGATCCTCGGGAACACTGGTATTATAGCGTTCCTGTCGTAACATGTAATGTGTCACATTGGGAATACCATTGGTTTACGGAACTATCGAAAACCGGGGTTACTTTGACTCTTTTCGGGGCTACTTTGAGTATTCAAAATGTTAGTTTTTTGGTTGTCTGGTAAATAAACAGATAATCTGAGCCGAGTATTTTAAATAATTCCTTTTATCCTTATAGCTAATGTTTGAAACTTTCGTCACTAAACAATATAAAAACCAAAATTTTGAGTTGTCAAAGCTACCCCGCAAAGTATGTTTACTAGCATTATTTTTGCTTTTTTCATCATCCTCGACACACCCCTTTCGTTTGTACCTATACTTACCAAACATCCTGTATAGTCTACGTGAAATGGTAGATGTGGGAGGTTCTGAAAACGCAGCTCGTATAGAGGACACACGATTCCCTCGCGAAACGTTACTCACTGGGGCAGGGTGGATGATTCATGGGTCTGGGGTTTATTGCGTGACGTAGTTTGGTCTGTACCGGCGACGGGAAGCCTGGAAGATGTAGGGGATAAAACAGGCTGACTGCCCGTCAGGTGTTATAAACATTTCAGACTTTATTTTTTTAAGTAGTGTGCACAGATGTAGGATTACCTCTCCTGTATTGCTAGGGACCTGAACAATCCGCGTTTTCTTTAAGGCTAAGTTATAATTCCAGCAACTGTATGTTCGCATCACTTTTACAAGTGGTTCTTGAGTTGCTTGACACATCGTGTAAATCGCTGAGCCAATAAAAACATTTAACTAAACGTAGGTTCCATCACTATATCAGCGAGCAGCTAATGAACAGCTGCTGTCTGTGTGAGTGCACATATATTCTTGGAAGCTATCCTACAAGTCAGTCAACCCGCGAATTTTTCCCGTCTCTGTGTATTGCGTTCTGTTTCACGTAACTGTACATCATACGATGTAAAGTTGTGAGACAAAAGAATTTCCCTTACATGTTCGTCAAGCAGGTAAATATTAAGAACAGCTACTCATAGCATACTGGCCAAACTGTTGATCTTAAAGGTATAGTTTACTAAAGAACATATTTCTATAGTGGTTAAAAGTAGTCCTACGAAAATAACGGGTATTGTTAAGTTACGTTGAGTTATGTTTTGGTTACCTTACCTAAATTAACCCACTCTAACATGGCCTAACTTAACCCAAATAAAAACTAAAACTTTAAAGTACAATTTCCTTTGCGTAGAACTAATTCTAACCAGTATAGAACTATTGTTCGTTAGTAAACCTTTCCTTTAAAATCATTGAGATAAAGGTATATCGCGAAGATTTTTGTGCCAAATACCCTTGAAAACACTGTAGTTTCTTGTGACATGTATGATTGGGTGATACACGTCTGACAAAACGTAGCTGTCTGAAAACCAATATAGGCATAAAATATTACAATAGGGGGATTCTTATTATAGCTCAGTCAAATACAGTAACAGCTTCGCGTACAAGCTAAAGCCAGTAATCTTTTCATAAGCTGAACGTGCATTGAAACTCAGCAAACAGTCAAGTTTTCCTTCATAAACCATCATATCTATCAACAGTTTGGCCGGTATACGATGAGTAGCTATTCTTGATATTATCAAGCGAATCTCACACGTGTGAGAAAAAAAATTTGTGACTTACCTATGTAAGGGGAAACTCAAGTGTTGCTTAATCTGATATCATATTATCATGAAACACACATTAACTAATTTATGATTATGTCTGATGTAGCCTCGAACCAATGCTGACTGACAGCTAGGCTCAAGCGTTATTTAGCTCGCTACCGATATTCCGGTATGCCGGAATCACAATGGCGCGACAGCCGCGACACGACTGCCACGATACGAAAAAAAAATTTCCGCCAATCAGCACGGAGCTTTCTGTAATGTCAGGTCGACAAAAATGGCGGAAGCAACATGAATTCCAAATACATTTTATCGATTTTGTTCTAGTCTGAATTTAATTTTACCCAAAATGTTGGTAAAACTTGTGAGTTGTTAGTAAATTGGGTTTATTTATTTTGAGAGAAATTTTTGTTGGTTATTAAAAGTAAGGCTAATTCTACTACAGGTTAGAAAGGTCAATGTTAAAAGTTTGTCATAGGGACAATTTCTGCCGCTTGGGCGCTAGTATCGGTAATGGGTGTAAACAGAGCTTTCAATAACTTTAAGTTACGTGTTAATAATGTAAAACTCAAAATTGGTTTATTTTCACTTTAAAATTAAGTAAAATTACTTCTATAACTGCAACGTCTATTTAAATTTAATTTTACTACAGTTTTGTCTTTTTCTGGTCCCTTAGCGACAGCAGCGAAACTAGCGGCAGAAATTGTCCCTGTGCCAAACTCTCCCATAAGAAAACATATTGTCTTTCTAACCTGTAGCCGAATTAACCGTATTATAAGCAACTAATAACTTTTTTAAAACAAACTTGTAATTGTACCTCTATTTCCACATTTCAAAATGTCAGTGAGTACATATAGTTTGATTATTTTACGTAAAAACGGAAAACCTGAAATATTGTAAACATCTGTGGCTGTATGTTGTGGCAATGAACTATTTACGTGTATGTATGTACCGTCAGTTCTATTACTGCTGACGACCACTGAGGGTCATGAGGTGAGGATGGTTTTTGACTGACTCCTTGTGCGAGGCTATAACGACTACTGATAACCACTGAGTTTACTGGAGCTTTGGAGGATATGAAGTGCCAGACGGTGGTGCGAGGTTCAATTCATTGTCCTGTAATAAACGTTGACTACATTAATTTCTTTAAAGTTTACATTATCAACGTAATACAAAAAAAGTTTTGCAAAATTTGTAGTCAACAATTCTTTACATTTGACTTCGTCGAAAGGCAGGGAAAATAAGAACGACTGTGTGTTTGATGAAACTCGAAGATACTGTTAATATGTGTAATATTCTTATTGCTATAACGATAGTAAGATTCTCCTTGGTTTATATGTGGGTAATGTCGGTTGCATAAATGCGCCTGAAACACTGGAATAGCCTCTTATAAGTAAGTTTACTTGAGAACGGAAAAATAACATTAACCGTTAATTGATTGCTATTACGATTTTTTCCCCTACGAACCGACAACCACAAGAAATGTGGAAACAAAGATTTAAATAGTGACCGTTAGCTTGTGTTACAGTGTTTAGAAATTAAAAATTTGGTAAATTAAGTAATTCTGTTTACAGAAATATAACTTATTTTCAGGAACCGTAGTCTACACGGAGATAAATGTTCGATTCATGAATAACTTCAGCGTCTGTGTGGAGTAAGACTCGAAGGCCTACAATATTGGTTTTTTAATCCCGTAATATTTTACACTTGACTTACGTGTGACGTTCGTGATCACAGTTCGTTCTTTAATATTTTCTCCACAATAGTTTGCTGCAGATTGTAAAGTTTTCAGAAGCAGTGTTGCATGCTCTTATAACTGAAGGTTAAAGTTAGGATAGATATGACGTGTTTATCGCTGCCAATGGAGTGTATGTATCTTGAATAAGGTGAGTGGGAGGGGGGGGGGGGGTTTACCCGAGTGAGCAGTATATATTTATCCTTTGAAAAAAAAATTAAGTTTTTTAAAAAATATAATTCAACATTAACCATAGTTCCCTTTCTGTTTGTATGGTTGGCAGCGAAATTGTGTAATATATTTTCACATACTTTCCTATTTAAATTCAACAATACCGACACAAAATCAACCAAAATTGACATAATTTGTGTTTTATATAATTAATAAACTTTTTTTATGAAACCATATAGGTTCTTACCGACAGCACAATTTATCTCACACGCGCAAACATCAAGTGACGTGTCCAAATTGGTTATAGGCCATTCGGAATAAAGTGAGCACTAAATATTTAACCTTTGAAAAAAATCACTAGCCGTTACTGCATATAAGCCAACATTAACAACAGTTACATTTTTGTTTGTATGGTTGGTAGCGAATAACTGCATGTAGTCCCGTGTATTTTCTTATTTGAATACAGCATTAGTGAAACAACATCAATTGCAAACGACCTCT
>PNEQ01027309.1:0-10469 GCA_003012365.1 Medauroidea extradentata
CAGTCTTCACGAAAAGCATAACAAGTAAACAATACATAAAATAATATTTTGTTTGAAAGCATACTTTTGATTGGTTCTTCAGATCATGTGACAACAAATTCAAAGTGCCAACTTGAGAATAAATACTGCTGTCTAGGATAAGTGGCCCTCAGCTAAGTGTCACCTAAAAAAACACACATTTTAATGGTGAAACGCCATTATCGTAAGTATCAGAATTAAGGGACCCTTAAGCTTAAGTGTCCCTTAGCTGAGGGCTTGTTTAGGGGATGTTGGTGAAACCGGCCCTTAAACTTACTTTCAAGTCTTGAGAATTCTTGGCGTATATTATGTTCCTTATTTTCCGAATACATTAAGCAGGACTTGTATAGAGCGCTTGAATCAAATTATTATTTTTTTCTTTTGACCCGCGTTGTGGCAACCAGAATAAATAATCTTGAATCCGACACTGGCAGTCTGACGACAACAACACTACTGAAGTGTATGAATATGTTGGACAATATTTTGGTACACTGCTGTATTATTGACCTTGTTCCCAATTTTTCAAATTACAAACAAAAACAGAAGATTCATGTTCTGGTTTTGGTCTTGTTACACATGAAACAATACATCGAATAAGGATATTCTAAACTGTTCAATACAAGAACCTTATGTTTACACATCTAAAATTAAATGCTTTTGGTGTTAAATTACTGGGGTTGAAAACATCAGTACGTGAAATTGAATCTTCGTCGAATGTATTACTTCCAACAAAGCAGTTCTGCAATAAACATTATTCGCAAGCCAAGAGTGTATAGGTTAAGTACCTATGAACACTGAATTTATTAAGAAAACAATGACGAGTATTTTAAATTAACTAGGCCTACAACTTCATAGTTTTAATTTCTTTCAGGTAACGATAGAAGTTACACTCGCTTTCATTCATTACAATGAATGCAGAAGATATAATCCTATTTCCACGTTTCTCCTCTCCATATTTCAGAAATACTTGCTCTTGTTTTCAATCGCTGATTGGCTGCGTGACAGTGACGTCACAAAAATGAACGATGCCACGTCATGCTATCATAATCTTACAATTCCGACTAGATAGTGACTATGGTCGTTTCAAAAATAGGAATTTTCACATTCCGACACTCGCTATCGAGTCAGACATTCCTATAGAGGAAATATTCCGACAGTTTCAAAAAATGGGGCCCCAGAGCTGCGAGAGCACAAGGAGTCGCCAGATCAAGGCCGAATAAAACAAACGTACTAATAGCGTTGAGTTCTTTCTTGCATCGTCTATTCCCATTACTTTACCGTGCTTTCTCACCTATGGTGTTAAAGTATCTATGATGAAAATATGACAGATATTTAAACACGTTAGTTAAGATGGGTTTTGAAATAATTTAGGTTTTGTTAAAAATTATTTCTGGAAAATTAGGCCTATATTATTATTGCCATGAACGACATGGTGATGAAGCCTGCAGTAAGATCTCCTAAGTCGACGCGAATAACAGACGATTATAAAATATCAAATACTGTTTTGGGACTTGGGATTAATGGTAAAGTAGTCCAGTGTTTCTCAAAGAAAACGGGAGAGAAATACGCGCTTAAGGTATGTTATGTTTAGTTCTTTACGTTGTAGCGTCACGTTTGTGTTTGTAACTACGCTTTTATACTGTTTTCTTGTACATATCTGTAATATGTATCATTCACAGTTGTGCTACTGCACTGTTGCAAGTTATTTTCAAAACTAACCCTTCCAAAACTTTTGCTACCTCTCTCATAGTCACCAACTCCTGCAATACAGTTTGCTTGCCATGCTTGACGCCTCGGAGAACATGTCAGAAAAAAATCTGGTTGAGGACTAGGGCCGTGTTCGACTAGACAGTCTATGGACCCTAATAACAATTCAATCCCTTGAAAAGTGCGTCGCGAAATTGACGTTTTTACGTGTCGCTGTTCGAATTCACAGTAAGGGCATGTTTATGGCAATGCCATCTTTCATTTACACCATGATTAACGTATGTTCCTCTAAAATATTTCCAATAAATTATAAATAAAAATATTACTCTCCCCCATGTGGCATTCTAACCTCAATTTACGGCCGCCATGATTGATTTGAAGCCTAGTGTTTCGCATACTGTAAAGCTGAAAAAATGCAAAATTAAATTGATTTACCTAGGTAAAATGTGTCGTCGATTCTGTTTATGAAATGGCATCGTAACCACTTTGTTTATAAAATGGTATCGTAACCATTTTGTTTGAAAACAAAAAGTGACAGTAAAAAAACATGACATTGCTTTCATGTAAAAATATACAAGGAATATAAATTGTGTTGTAGATGCCAATTGAGTCTTTTATTTACGCCATGGTTATGTTGTTTTTCTAAAATATTACCGAAAATGTAAAATAAGAATATTACTCTCTCCCATGTGGCATTCTAACCTCAATTTATGGCCACTATGATTGATTTGCTGCCTGAGAAAGTTTTAACGAAGGTCTGAGGACACCTTGAGAAATTCTTAGTTTTTCCTTTTATTTCACTCACTTTTTGTCTCTGCAATGAAAATTTCACACAGTTCACTCAGAGAGGCCTTAGATTTTTCTCAATATGACTGTGCAATTGGCCCTTAAGGTGGATTCACATGGTCGCCGACAACGCCGAACGGAGCGGAAAATGCTCTTGGCCAATCAGAATGCTTAATTGCTTTCTGCGTTGTCTGTGTACCCTGCACCAAAAATATTGGGCCGAACACAACTTTTTCGGCGTTCGGATGGCAGACAACGCAGATTTTATCCAGAGTTCAGTGCGGTTCTGTAAATTCCGGAATATGTGTGTTCAAGGGATATAATTTCCAGTGGTGGAAGACGCAAATATGTTTAGGGCCTATATAGGCTAAGTGAACAGTACGCCTATTAAAAACCATAACAGTGTGCCTTGGGCCATGGTTCATTGTGGGGTTAGAAGTAAAGGAATAACATTTCATAAGCCTGTTATAAGATTAAGATAGCTTTCCTGCAGTTGAGCTGCTGTCCTGTGGCGGAGTAACTATCCCCTTAATTTGTCTTGGTCTTCCATTTCAGTCAGCCTATTACTAGCATACTCACCATCTCACTAAATCCCATCACCTTACAGCCACCTGTTTCTTTCATTCCACTCTTACAGTTCAGTTTACAACAGTGTTTTTCCTTCTCTCCCTTCTCATTTACAACCCTCTGATGCTTCCATTCATGATCCCTCTCTTCCTCAATAAAATTCGTTTTTAACCTTGTTTCCCGATTGTGCCTACCCTCTCACACCTCTCAACACCTTGAACATTCTTAATAATCTCTCCACCTTCTCCTGCAGTGTTCCCCATTTCAGTGTCTTCACCATTACTGATGGTCTGTATCCTTCCTCTCCCTCCCTCCTTCCCCCCATAATCCTTGTCCGCCAACTATTGAGAACGAATCTGACTGTCCTTCTGTACACCCTCTTCATTTCCACTCCTAAGTACGTTCCCAGATTGCTGCCGCATATAGGCTATATTATAGGCCTTTTACTTTACCTCCCTATTTGTATACATTAGTATAAATTTTTTTCTAATGCTTACTCCAAAAATTAATATAGGCTATGTAATCTTTCAGCAATGAATAGGTACTTCGCGCTCTTTGAAACTCACTACTTTGGTTATAATATTTCAGCATTTTATATGTTTATATTTTATTTCATCATATGTATATAACACAATCACAAATCACAATATTTAATGGCTCATATCCTTGGTAAAATGAAAGGCCTCCATGTTGGAACAGTTCAAAGGTGGAAATTGTGTTAATTAGTAGGGGCATGAGGTCACCATGCTAACGGTGCCTGAGCTGGCTTTCGACGGCCCGGTTAAGTACCAGACCTACTCATATTTCAGATTCATTGGAGAAAAGGGGTTGGTGGAATGTAGGGTTTGGGGAAAATTTGGTCACAAAGGAAGCAAAAAATTAAAAATAACATTCTTAATGTAGGCCTATATATTTTTAAATATCACATGTTATGTGTGCACGCACACACACATACACTTAAATCAGAACTCCTCCTCAGAAACGATTTTACACCCCTGGAGCTGGTTTACTGTAAATTTTATTGGTCAAGATTAGATGATTTACAACTTCTATGTCAAAATGATGAGTTAGTAGTGAACTACGAATAAATTATTGTCAGTTATAATGAGCACTTTTGAAGACAGTCTTGTTAGAAGAATAAATAATTGGAAAAAAAGTGTCTTCTCAGCATAATGAAGTTTTCTTACTAAGTCCATTACGTGCATTGCTACATTTTTATTAACAGGTGTTAGAAAGATATATGTTAACTAATGTGGAGGAGGAAAGAAACATCAAAAGTGCTTGCTTTACTGATAGGATCAAATAAATTAATTGTAAAATGTAGTTATGTGTGAAATTTTAAGTGATACTGCATGATATAATTTTCCTTGGCGTTTATGCAGCTCAGTATTCTTCTAAAGACAGTTTCATATACAGACAATTATTTCTGACCATCCGGACGAACACAAATTAACACCAAGCCTAAACTGGGAATCGAACCCAGAACCCCTCGCACCAAAGTCAGCCGCGGAGCCAACTGAGCTACGTGGGGTCGGTGCAGTCCGCGAACATGTGAAACACTAGGTCAAAATTCCGCTCTGTCTGCGATGTCTGTTCGGCGTGATCTGGGACTGTATGAATCCACCTTCAGTCGTCTGTGCCCAAGGTGCTAGAAGTGATGTGAAGTGAGTTCGGCCGAGGCTAGGTGGTAGCACGGTCGCCAAATGCGCAGCGAGACCAGAAGAATAGCGTTGAGTTCTTTCTTGTATCGTCTTCACCCATTACTTTACCTTGCTTTCTCACCTATGGTGTTAAAAGTATCTGTGAAGAAAATATGACAGATATTTAAACACGTTAGTTAAGATGGGTTTTGAAATATTTTAGGTTTTGTTAAAAATTATTTCTGGAAAATTATGTCTATATTATTATTGCTATGAACGACATGGTGATGAAGCCTGCAGTAAGATCTCCTAAGTCGACGCGAATAACAGACGATTGTAAAATATCAAATACTGTTTTTGGACTTATTAATGGTAAAGTAGTCCAGTGTTTCTCAAAGAAAACGGGAGAGAAATACGCGCTTAAGGTATGTTATGTTTAGTTCTTTACGTTGTAGCGTTACGTTTGTGTTTGTAACTATTCTTTTATACTGTTTTTCTTGTATATATCTGTAATATGTATCATTCACAGTTGGGCTACTGCACTGTTGCAAGTTATTTTCAAAACTAACCCTTCCAAAACTTTTGCTACCTCTCTCATAGTCACCCACTCCTGCAATACAGTTTGCTTGCCATGCTTGACGCCTCGGAGAACATGTCAGAAAACATCTGGTTGAGGACTAGGGCCGTGTTCGACTAGACAGTCTAAGGACCCTAACGACGATTCAAGCCCTTGAATAGTGCGTTGCTGAATTGACGTCTCACGTGTGGCTGTTCGAATTCATAGTAAGGACACATGTGCACCCTAGAATGTCTTTTTTAGTTAAGGGCATAAGTCACTTACTCTTCTCAAGCCCTAGATCTGAATTTACAAAATGCTACCTTCTTTATGAAGGGAGCGAAGACTTAGGGCAAGTGTTCAAAGGCATGAACGTGGCCCATGATGTTCCAGCATTTTGTAAACAAAATTCTGGCCTTAGTGGTGTTACAGAAGATGTAAATAATTTTACAAATTGTTTCCGTAAGTCAGATAAATTTACAGGTGTGGGTGGGAGGGGTTAAGAAATCGGTGATGTTTCTGCATCCACCATCCACACAAGTGTGACGATCTATGAGACATTTGAATGGTACGACAAACCGTTCCTCAGGAGAAAAGCGCAGGTAGTTAATGCCACGCTGAGGAACCGTGTGGAGTCTGACAGATGTGGCCTATTAATGTGATTGAAATGGACAGATCACATGAGGCATTGTCTGCATCTGAACTCTGCTGGCAAGTGGAAACTTGCTAACCTATTGTTGACAGAGTTTGTGTTGATAATATTGTTAGCCAAAATATCCAGGCAGTTATATGAAACAGTTACGGTTTTTAGGCTAACATCCATGAGGCCTAGCTCTTAAATTTCAATGCTAATGTTATGCCTAATGCTCTTAACCTGGATGCATCCTTCAACCAACCATCTAAATAGTTCAGAAAACCTATTACTTTTCAAACAGAAGATAGGTTTCATATTCTGAACCAAGCATAAAACAAATACCATCCAAGTAGTTTATGCATATTTCTAGAAAACGTTAGAGGACTAGCAAATACAACGTATTATCTATATGTCTAAACAATCTGCGTAGTGACTTAGGCTTGGATGTTGAAATTTTGGTATTAAATAGTAAGAATAACTATTCATCATATTCTGGGCAAACTATTGAATTTAAAGGCATAGTTTAAATGAAAAATATTTCTATAGGTGGGTAACTATTAAGTATCGATACTCATCGTGTACCAGCCAAACTATTGATTTTAGACATAAGTTATAGTTCATCAATGAAAAATGTTTCTAGTGGCGTTCTATGTAGCCCTACGTAAAAAATATTATTAGGTTAAGTTAAAGTTAGGAAAATTAGAGTAGGTGTGTTTCTTAGTTTGGATTAGGTTAAGTTATGTTAAGTTAGGTTAGTTAACCTTACCTGACCTAACATAACATTAGGTTACTTAACCTAGTCTAACTTAACCTAATCTAACTTAACCTAACAACCTAATCTAACAGTGAAACATCCAAGTATGAGGAACTTCACCTTCAGTTTTATTTTTACTGTCCCCATTCCACTTACCTGTAAGAGATCTGCTATGAAGCTTTGTGATAGCTCTTTAGAAAGTTTTAAAAGTAAGTATTTTATTATGTTCAGAGCAAATTTTACCTGAAATCAAAGTAACCCCTTTTTTTTAAGGTTGAATAGTACCTGAAGAAACTCTGTTTCTGCAACATTTAGCTAGCCATAAAATACTGAAGGGGTGGTAATAACTTACGGTTTCGTGCATAGTAGGCAGCAGTGAGTACTACTGGGGAAATAAATAATTAAGATGTTAATTGATCGTGTTTACATGATATAAACCCCTCCTCCCCCCAAATAAACTATTTTTTCAAATACTAATTGGTTTTTTCAGGGTCAGAAAAAAGCATGGGAGGGAAGGGGTAAAACATATTGCACAATCCATAAATTTTTGGGTTTTATTTTAATACCATACATTTACACTATCTGAGTTACAATTCTTCGATCAAAAAAGCTATGGAAATTGCATCATTGCGACACGCCTATTTGTTTGTTACATGCATATTGTGGAAGTTAAATTCGTCGGTTCTTTGTGAACACTGCCTCATCTGTGCACATAACTGTACAACAGAAGGCCAGATTTCTGCTACGTAGGAACCATTGACAGTACTGCAACAGAGCTGGGTGAACTGGTAGCTGAAGTGACTGTAAAGGCTGAAAGTGAAAGGTGTGTAGTCTCTGTCGTTGTAGTATGTGATGTAACGTAGACTGCGATGCATTTAGTCTTGCAGCAATTCGCATTGTACTGATGCATGGATTGTCAACCACAAAGTCCGAAACGTTGTCTTCAATAGTCAGCCAGCAGGCGGCCCCCAGTAGCGTGCCTTGATGTTATGCGTACATTTTCAGTTTCATGCAAGCGACGATTAACTGCAATGAAATTTGTGCTGCCTTGTTTCTCTATATGTAGAAATTATGTACTGAGTTCCTTGTTACTCCACTCCTGCATGGCTACCGTATGTCACTTTCAAAGTGTGTAGGTAAGCAGGCTCATCATAGCCGACTGTTTGGCAAGAGAAACACTAGCCAACTACAAGGTGTTAACAGAAATCATTCAGAACTACCCATCAGTTGTAATACATAAAATACAAACTGTATGTCAAGTACAATGCGTAATAATTTTGTGGCATGGCGAAAATGGTATTAACTAATTTTTTTTAAGGTTTCACATTCTATGTATTTAAGCATTTTTCAAATTTGTTCTCTCATGGTTACAAGATTACTCTTAAAGGTGTTAAAGTTTTCAAACAACAAAACAAATATAATATTTCTTGTTTGACTCTATGTTTTATGTTAATTCGCAACTTCTTTTCAAAGTACAATTTTTACTATCTAAATTAATCTGTAGCAAATTTATTTGTTTGCATAGCTGTTGCTAATATTAATAACTAACAAGTAACATGTTTTATAATTTTACTTATAACATTACTTATGTCAGTAAAGGGATGTCTGTTTTGTGTAATTTTGTGTCAGTGGCGATACAGGTTCAACTCTCTGTGAGATTACCTGGAATTTGGACTTTGTAAAATGTAAGTTAGTGCACGTTGCAATAGATAAAAGGGTTTTATTTTGATACCCCAGTTTTCCTCACCACAGAATGCAACTGCTGTACCGTGCTATGAAACCTACTTTTACACCATGTGAGTAATAAGTCTTTGATTAAAACCGCTATCGAAATCACATTATTGCGACATACCTATTTGTTTGGTTGTCCGCCTTGCAAGACAGTTGAGATGCCTGCATATGTTTCAGGTCATACATTTTTTGTATTTTAAATGACAAAAATTTGACATACCATTTTCTCGAAAATGGTTCACAATAGCACTTTCCAACAAGACTACCTTGTTTTATTCCACTTTAGTACCTGGACAATGTTGTGTAGTACGACATGAATAACCATGACGTGTTCCAGAGTTTCAAGCCAAAACAAGACCTTGTACCCCATTTGAACAGTAATGGGCAGGTGATATTAACAAACTAAATTTCTGAGGATGTAGAACAGCCATTGTTGATACTGTGCTCAGAATATTGTTGTTTAACCCCTTAAGTGTCTAGTTTTTTTGGGTATTTTGTTCTCAAAAATGTCAGTATTTTTTATTGCCGTTTTAAATGCATTATAACTTCACTGAAACATAAAACTAACCAAATTTAATTTTTATGAAAATTGTTATTTAAACATGAGTAAGTTAAAAATAAGTTTAAGCAAATTAAAAATAAGTTTAAATAATTATGTAGCTTTTTTTTTATGTTTTTACACCTGTATCATGTTTTTAATAATCATCTCGAAAGCTACAACCAACTCGTTTATTAACATTCCACTTACAGAAAGAAATCACAGTCCGCCTTTTTTGTCACATTGCTTCACATTCCCTGCCGCACATGTTGCCAACCTCTCCCTCCCATCTTTACTTCCCTACTACACCTTCCCTTTCCAACAAACACATTCTCTGCTACACCTTCCCTTTCACATAAACAAAAACTTATCGTATATAGTCCTTAAGGTATTGTGGTGATTTTGCTGTACGCTTTGTACGGTCATTACCATTACTTAACATCCTCTCCTCTTCAGGTCCACTTTGGTCCATCCTGTCAATGTCCACTACTGATTGTCCTGTATCTTTATGATTCTCCATCCTCCCGTCTTCAATGTGAGATGGCTTAACATGCTTAGTGTTTCTGCGAAACCTATTGCCCTTTCTATCTTCCACAATCACTGAGCGGGGACTCTCATGAATGTCCACCACTAAACCTTGTGACCATTCATTTGAGTCGCCCTTTAAGAATGCTACCTGTTACCCCCTGTGAAAGATCTGATGTGACTCTCGTGCCGTCTTATCATAATTGTGTTTATTTATAGTGTCCCTTTTGGCCTGATATTCTTGAAAATTACTGATCACCTTAGGAGTCAATTGCTCCTCATGTGTCGGCAATATTGATCATGTCAATCGACTGAACAATAGTTGAGAGGGCGAGTATGGGGATCCCATAACCGGTGTGTTTCGATACTCTAATAGAGCGTATTGCAGGTCAGTTTTACTTTCTTTGCATTTACTCAAACTCTTCTTCGCTATGCCCACAAATCTCTCGACAAAGCCATTTGATTGCGGGTAGCGAGGACTGGACGTAATTACCAAAAAATTCCACTCCTGCGCAAACCGCTGGAACTCATAAGAGTTAAAAGGCATATTATCTGCTCTAATTACTCTGGGCACCCCATGAGTAGCAAACACTTCCTTCAGTATTTTAATGATTGTGCCAGTAGCATGGGATTTGACTTCCTTTAACTCGAACCATTTAGAATAATAATCAGTTAAGATTAAGTAGAGAGTCCCACAATGCTCCAGAAAGTCACATCCAATCTTCTCAAAAGGCAGCTTACAAATATTATCCAATAACAATGGTTCTTTTGGTTTTTTAGAACTATATTTCTCACATACTTTACACTTTGAAACGACCTCTTCAATGTCCGATTCTATGGTCGGCCAGTAAAAAAGAGACTTTGCCCTCGCCTTCGTCTTAGTGATACCGAAATGAGATGAATGTATTTTTTGCATTATTGTCTCTCTCATTTCGATCGGAACAATCATCTTATATCCCACCATGACCACCCCATTTGCAATACTGATCTCATCTCGAAATTTATAGTATGGT
>PNEQ01027310.1:6641-25012 GCA_003012365.1 Medauroidea extradentata
ATATATATATATATATATATATATATATATATATATATATATATATATATATATATATATATATATATAAATATATATACAGGGTGAGGATGCTAACTGTTTAAAGCTCCCCGCAGTGACACTGGGGACTCCGAGACAAGTGATTCGACACAGGACATGTAGGGTCCAAATGGACGGGAAAGGCCCGAAAATTCGCCTTCAAGTTTCCATGACGTCACATCCGGTGTGTCCGCATCAGGCGCGTACAAACGAGTATTCAAAGGAGTTCCTTCGATCCAACCTGTCTCTGTGGCTCAGTGTCTGCGTCAGAACCTTGTAAACTTGCGGTCCGAGGTTCGTGTCCCAGTGTCGACAATTTGTTGTCAACGTCACTTTTTGCAATTTTAACTTACTTCAACTGTTATTTCTTTGCAACCCTTTGCTGCATAATTTACTTTATTTTGTTTTAGCTGTGTTCTACATTTTTGTTTATAGCCCCATTAGTTTGTATTTGTTTTATGCATGTTCGATAAAGTTGTTAGCAAAGACGAGCTGTTGGCTCGGTGTGCACTTTTGCGGACAAGTTTATATCAATTGTTCTCTATCATGAAGCTTACGGGGACATTGTTATGATATTTTAAACAAAGAATCGCCGAACCGGTACAAAGTACATCTTTTAATTAATCAGTCCTAATAATGTACATAATGGGTGCAATTACTCATTAAGACAACAGTCACTTGTAAGTTAACGTGTCAAATGACGCAGAATTACGACAAACAAAAGCCTGCGATCTATTTTATTGCCACTGATAGCAAACCTAAGGGAAGATAGGTTAAGTATAAACTATTAAGTCTTTTTACCGCATATAAGGATGTAAGGTAATTCTACACCGTGTGTTACGAATGGAGGATGTGGCGTTATTTAGGGCAAAACGACATGTGCAAAAAATACAGTTGCTTACGGGAAAGGTGGTCGATTCACATGCTGCATTATTTCCAACGCGAGATTCGCCAATAAAGTTACTTTAGTACGTAAATATAATGCGAGTACGTTCAGTTGTTCTTTTTTTTATACACATGGAATGTTGGGGTAAGTTACAAATCGTGATGTAATTAGGGGCACTAACAAAATGTTCTACTACCGTGTCAACTATTAGTGAATATCATTGGAAAATGTATGAATCATGGAGTTAATCGCAAGTAAATTTCTGAACTCGGAGATACCATACGCGGTATATACGTATGTATATATATACACACATTATTCATTCCACTTGCTCAAAGTCACGCGAGCAGGATATGGCACATAACAAATTATGTACATTTAAAGATTTAAGCAGGCAGCTCAAACAATAAACTGACCGTTATCAAAATAATTACGTTTGTTGACATCGCAGGTTAAACATGCGTGCATATACTTACTACTTCCTCAGGACAAGGCGTCAGCACGTACCTGAAACAAAAGAAAATCATAATGTAACAAAGTTAGGGAAATAGAAGAACACACTGATGCAACACAGTCGAACGGAATAAAACATCTTACAGTAGCTATTACCAAATTATAATTTAAGATAGGCCTGCCAAATTAATAACTCAGTCGTGTTCTCAAAAAGAGAGACACCACACATTTGGCATATTGATAGTTCTATAAAAATATTCAGTTCAAATAAATTGTAAACCGAGCATTTACCCAGTATTCAAGTACCAAAAGTTATGTTCTTACAATAACGTTTCGTATAATAAGTGGCCATGTGGACATATGTGTTTTACAATAATAAAGTATTTAATGGCATATCAATTATTTCGTATTATGCAACAAACCATCTTCAAACTGATATACACGAGTGCATATTCTACGATACGAATGTTAACATATCATGCTGTCCCATTCGTACACAACGTTTAACTGCCCAGAGCAACAATTGTGTTCGTCACAGTCTACAGTATATTTGTCAACACACACCGTCTTTCACTTGACATTTAAATTCGCATAGGCCTACATGAATTTATGAACAGAATACAATCGCATAGTACACATTTACGAGTCACCGAGCATTTTAATATTATGTGAACATTCCGTATACGATATGTGGTTATAATTTTGAGTTTAGGGCGTTCGAGAGAATGTAAGATGTGGATGCTGTGGGCCCTAAATACAAAGATGGAGGAAGCAAGTTTACAGTACGCATCAAAAACACGACAAATCTGGTAATAACCACGCATCCCTTGTTACAGCTGATTGCTAAGTGGCGATATAGTTTTGATTTTACAGTTTATTGTTTTGCTCTAGTGCAATAATGTAGGTAAAGGTGATGGCACTAAAAATTGATTGCACTTCCGAAAATTACCGTGGTAATACTTTCCCCCGTTGGTAAATAGTATAAAAAGTTTGTACAGTGCTGAACACAAATATAAACCTTGCATTAAAAACTGAATATACATACAATTTTAAAACAGTTTTAAGATCTCTTCCAAAAACTGAGGAAATTTATTTTAAGAGGCTTAGAGTACCCTAAACATTTATATTATCAACGCAGCAGTCAAATAAGACCTTAAATTAATTTAAATTAGCTATCACACATAAGAAATAGAAAACGAAAAGTTTTTAGTAAGTAGCGATTTGTGCGTGTTTATTTTTTCTCAGCCTTCGACTTTTCATTCGTACTTCTATACATAAAAGACACACACACACATTATATATATATATATATATATATATATATATATATATATTTCAGTTTTCAGTAAAGTAAAATATTTAATGACATAACTACGATTAGGCACCCCAATACAAATATGGAAACAGACGGCGTGTAAAATCACAAAATTACATACGTACAGAACAAACGAAATACGTAAATGTCATATCCGGAACTGCATATTTGATTTATTGCCTGCCACATTTGCATCGTTTACACTCGCCGCATAACGCACCAAAAGTTTGCTTTAGAGAGGCTGCACACACACACACGCCAGTAAATTGAAAACGCTTGGAGCAGTGAAGTATTTTTTTACTATTGCGCGTGTTTGTGACACTGACCGTAATTAAAACTGGGTCACAGATAAAACCGGTATCCAGAAAAAATGTCATCCGTGCATGTAGCCCGAAAGATAGTAGACCCAAATTAAATAAGGTTGTTGAATGATGTTTAAATGTGACTCATAACTTTATGTTTCTATGAAATAATGTTAGTTCCGAAATGATACTAGTTAACATGCATAATTTACACATAATAGCATGTTGAAAGTCAAAATTTTCTGTCATAACTTTTCTTCTGGTTTAATTTTTGGAACTTTAACCTAACTACGGAATATTGGTAAGTTTTAGACACCGTAAATACGTGTCGTTACTGTTGTTACAAATCGAATTTCAGTTAGAAAATTCTTTTACTTTCGTAACTACAATTCTATCTGTAACAGTAACGGAAAATAAAGATTTACGGTGTCTAAAATTCTATCAGTATGTATTACATTCCATACTCAAAGTTCCAAAAAAATTACCTAGAAGAAAAGTTATGACACAAAATACAAAAAAAAAAATGGCTATCACTCACTCTTAATGAAATGAAATAATTTACACTGGCTACGTGATAGAATATAACAAAACCATAAAACAAAATAATTTAGAATTAAAAAAACTAAAAATAAATGGTTTTATACCGGAAATTAGCGACACTTCCCGTATACTAAAAAACTAAAACCCTTGTATGTTGAACTAATATTTCGGATTTAGCTAAACGCGATATTAATCTTGATTTTAAAGGTATGTTTATACGTCTGTCAATTTGTTGTGGTGGATGTCGCCAGTAACAAGTGCACATCCTATTCTACGACACGACGAGCTGCCGTGGCGAGGTGTCGAGTTGCACGATAAGAGTTGATAGTAGCGTGACCCTGCTCTTTCAACGCTCGTTGACAACTTAATTGAAAATCTGAGAATGGTTCATTATAAGAGTCCTGGAAAATTCGCGTTTTCTTTTATGCACATTCTAGAGTTCCAGCAGCTACAGGTCTGT
Source organism: Medauroidea extradentata (assembly GCA_003012365.1). Lineage (NCBI taxonomy): Eukaryota > Metazoa > Arthropoda > Insecta > Phasmatodea > Phasmatidae > Medauroidea > Medauroidea extradentata. The sequence goes on from PNEQ01027310.1 coordinate 10,637, forward strand.
ATCACGATTACAATTGGCCGTTAACTTAATCGACACTTCCTGGAAGTAGCTGAGCCAATAATAAAACTGTGACTGAATACAGGCCCATTTAACTGTCAGCGAGCAGCTAATAAACAGCTGCAGTCTGCACGATTTCACTAATATTCTTGGAGGCCAGCCTACAGGTCACTGAACCCGTGAATTTGTCCGGTCTCTATTCATTATATACAGACTCGACACGCCCTGACCAGTCATCAAAACTATCTACTGGACTATAATAATTGAGCAACTTGTGCAGAATTAGGTGCAACCAGGACTACAACTAGTTTATGGGCAAAGCAAGCAATCTGGGAAGCTACACAATTCCTTCGAGAAAGCAACTAAACTTGTAGTAGCGATTCAAACAAATGTACTGATCTAGGAAAAATATTGCTGCTTGTGTGTCTGCCCAGAACATGAGAATAATCCAGAATGAGAAGGTGAATGTGACAGTGATGGTGCGGATGGTGGTTCACCTCTCACTGCCAGACGAAGACTACATAATGTGCCTTCGATATTACTGTAGGCCGGGACACTGAGGCATTTCTCCAGCTTCACAATGTGGGCTGGGTTACGAGGTTCATGCCCTGCCCGCAGATGTCTCACCTGTGTACTTACATTACTGCTTGGCGTGTGCAAGCTTCTCCACACTCTCTCACTTCTTAGATTATGGCTTAGCTATAGGTACACACGATTGCGACCATGACTGCTCAATCCCTCTCTGCCGCGATGCATGCCCACTCGCATGACATATGTCCCTTGTAGGCGTATGGGACTCAGCCCCGAGACGCACTTAAGTTCCGATCCTCTACCGGACCTCCACCATAACACAGCAGATTAGGGTAGGTTAAGGAAAAAAAGTTTCTCCACACTCCTCATTCTACGAGCTGCTTGTGATATGACTTGTTTTTAATTTCCATCTTCAATGCGTTGCGTTTTTTAAATGCATGCTTCAATTAAAATACTTTTCGACGTGGGAAAATTTTGAAGTCTCGTGAACAAATTGGCATGCCTACATGTCTATTGTTTCGTTGCCTACGCTACTATACTACGAAGCACAAAGAAGCATACTCTAGCGGCTATTCTTGGAACTATCGCCGTAAGGACCGATTATCTGAGCACGTTGTCCCGGCCTGTAGTAGTAATAGCGTAGGTAAGGCCTATACCTGAGAAGCTGACTTTGTTTATTCCACTATATGGCGGAGTGTAACCAGTTGTTCCAGCAGTAGAATTGAGAAATGAGGTTATGGTTGGACAAACTACAACCATATTATACCAAATATTGTACAAGGACAATATAGGAAAGTCAGAAGAAAAACAGGAGACTTGTTATTTAAATACAGTTCACGCCGATATGAGCACTGTTCCTTCTACAGTAACACATTGCTCTATGAGTAGTTTTAGTTTTATATTCTGTTATTTATAAATTGAAATACATTCATTATTTTAGAATGTAGTTATGCTTTTTAGGTATTAATTTGATGAGTTAAAATTTTAAATATTTATAAACATATTCTAATACTATTAGCCTAAGAGAAATTTAGTCCGTAAATGTATAAACACCATAGAAAATAGAGATATGAGAATGCAAATTTTGCTAGTGTTTCCAGTTCACGCCGTTGATAAAAGGTCTTCCGCTGTAACAATGCAAAAAGACTGTACTTTCCCATATTGTCATTTTACGATATTTGATTATACACGTAAGTTTTGCCATGGAGGTAAGAACAGTCAGGAGATGGCTTGTTGTGACGTAGTTGAAGCCGCCTTTTTTTTTGTGTGTCCCATGATGGATCTGAGGCGTTTTGAGGTTATGGACGCATGTGTTGATGCACCTCTAAATAATAAAAACCTGAGAGTGTAACGCATATTAAGTATGTAACGAACAAAATTGATTAACAATAAATCTGATTGGACCAGAGGTATCATTACGAACTTTTCCGTATTGCGATTGGTTAACGAACATGGTTCCCATAACGAGACGCCCAAAACGGCAGCTTCACTTAGCTCCCATACACTTCCATAGGAAGGGCCACCTCCTGCGGTTTGTCTTGGGACGGGAAAGTAAACTGTTTTCTGGGTTTCAATAAAATGTATCCTTTTTCTGAAGTGTTTCTTTCGTTACTGTCAAGTCCCTTTTTAACTGGGCCAATGGCAATTCTGATGCACTACGACTGTATGCCTGTGATTTTTCTGTAAACAGTTAAACCGTGCCATATAACCGTCGTCTAGTCATACAATGCGCAGGATGCTACACTCATTTGAAGAATACGCTAGCAGAATAGATTCTCGCAGTGTTCCACCATCTCCAGCCATGCTCCATCTGTATGTTTCTCTAATCTCTGCATGCTGCGCGTGTTTGCAAAAGGTTACACGACCTTCTTCACATTCCCAAGGTCGGCGCGAGTCCCTGCACTCATGCATATTTATCGGTATTCTCGGCCAAAGCGCCGCGACCCTTGGGGAACACAACTACAAACTGACTCATGAATTTTAATGGACAGCGAGAGTGGAGAGGCCTGGAACTTGGTATTGACGCTCTTCGACTGGCAATAAAAAATAATAAACATTCACCATCATAACCACTAGTGTAAATTGTTATAAACCATGATTAGAGAAAATTATTTATCGCCTGAAAACCTGACTGTTTGCTAGGTTTCAATGTACGTTCAGCACATCAAAAAATTACCGGCTTTCGCTTGTACGTGGAGCTCCTACCTTATTTGAATAAGCCAATAAGAAACCCGCTGTTGTAATATTTGATGTCTGTTATTGGTCTGCACACAGCTACCAGATGTATATCACCAGCCATACACGTTGCAAGAAACTGCAGCGTTTTCAAGAGTACGCTGGCACAAAAATTTTTCGTGATATACCATCCCACTCTCTTTAATCATAATGTAGGACCCTGGTTCAAACATAAGACTGATAGACCTTGGCTAGTAGGCCGCTTGAAATAGTTTACCAATCGACAAACTCGGCCAAGGTATGGTAATATTAAACTACGGCACAATGCAACAGCGGAATTACCCAATCCGACGATGATACAAATTGCCACACACGGCTCGATAAAGAGGGCTGGCCACGCTACCGACTAGGTCTGTATGATCTATATCGTCACTAGTATCACTATGCCACCAGGACGCACCAGGACGTCCCAGAACGTCCAGATATGTTCGCTGTATAACCGTGTCTTCAAATCACACTTTGCATCATTCTTAAGGGGCCTCACTATCTGCACTTGGAATACGTTGCTGGGAGTTGCGACTGTTTTTTTACGAAACTACTTAGCGCGCAATGTATTTGCATATCTACGAACAAAACACACACTTAAAATTATGTCGCTATAGTTCCAAAAATTCGACACGTTTATTTAAAACATAAACTTCAGGCCCCTCAAAATGGCCGAAAATGGGTTTTTCAGACTACCGTATCTGTAAAAATAACAACCGGATTCGAAAAACACAACTATAGAAAAAAACGTTAGACTTTAAACTATGCTAGCCACAAATAAAATAATGTGCTCACAGCTTGAAGTCCCATAGGAAAAATGATAATATTAAAGCACAGCACGCCAGTTGAGTGGTTTGCGCGGAGAGGCGATAATGCATTACATGCGTCAGTCAACGGAAACCTTACCGCTCCTGCCTCACACACACAAACGCAGCCTATCTACAGAGGCCCCTTAAGGTGGAACTGCCAAAATACCGAAATCCTGTAGATATTTAAATGAACAGTAAATAATCCCATAATGCAACTTTGTAGAATCTCCCTCCGCGTCTATTAATTAATCTGTATTGTATTGAGACAAAGTTTCTAAAGTAATGTGTGGGTTTATTTATAGTGAAGCACTCAAATATCATCATCTCATACAGAACTGCATACTAATATTTCTATTAGCACGACACTGGTCAACATGTATGGTTTCTTTTATAAACCATAATAACCTGTTTCCATGCCACTTTCCTTCTTTCAGGGTATCCTCGGCAGTAGGCCTACATTGTTAGACGATTACTCGCCTCCCACTACGACGGGTTCGGTTCCCGGTAGGGTAGCTCAAACCTACGCGTAACAAACGCTAGCGTCCACTATACTCTATCCATTCCAAGATTGCAGCCTGTGTCACTCCGCCTGTTCGCGCGCTTGAACGGCATTAGCTGTGCAACAAACCGTCGCACCACCTCCGCGTGTTTCGCGAGCTATCGACTGGCGACAAGAGGAGAAACGGAATCGAACCTTTCCGTGGAGGAAATGGAATAACAACGGACGTTGGCGTCGTCGCGTGAGTCTTAGTTAATCTATTTCATGCACATACATTATTTCATGAGCACAGAGTGATATTATATCACAGAGGATTTAAAAAACGCAACTGAACGATTGAATCACCTATCCTGAACTAAAACACAGCAATTTAGTGTAGGACCTATTTCCTGCCGCAACGACATTGTTAACTAACCAGCCAACCAATGGTCGAGGGCTCACTTGTGACAGTGCTTATTTCTGCTGCAATCTCCCTGTCTCCCCTCCCCCAACATAACCGGCGAGGTCGGGGCAAATCTGACGCTGCTAGGGTGGAAGAGATTCCCGACCTTGTGTACGGCAACTGACCGGATATTATGGCATGACCACAGGGCCTCTACTATACGCCATAAAAGCAGCTTTAGGTGTGTGTCCACGGGGATCCCCGCGAGTCCATCCCAGTTCCGATGTTCGAAGAACGTCAATCGAGCAGGTAGAAAAAAAAAGGGGGGGGGGAAGTTATCTATCCACTACCAAAGAACATTTCTCTTCCGCACCACTCACACACACACACACACGCAATGTACAGCCTATACGATTTGTGATTGTAATTAATAAGTGCATATATTTTGGCATACTAAGAAGGATGTCGATGCGAATGTGCTTATGTATCGAAGATTACCCAAGGATTATACTGCTATTCTTCCAATATCTTGGTTTAGTACTGCTACTTATTTACAAGGATTCAATTTAGATTTGCCAAATAATTCTTCCTGATTACGCAACACGTGACACAAAAACAATACAATTACTTGTAAGACTGTTTACTTTTGGTAACGTAAAGACGCATGTCTAAAATAATGTTCAATGTACCTAAACACTCACACGTATACACCTTACCCATGTACCATAATTAAAGATGATTGTATATCACGAAAATGTTTTATGCCAACATACCCTTGAAAACGCTGTTGTTAATTGCAACACATCCGATTGGGTGATATACGTCTGACACAAAGTAGCTGTCTGGTGACCAATAACAGGCATAAAATATTACATTAGCGGGATTCTTATAGGCTTAGTCAAATAGGGCAACAGCTCCACGTACAAGCGAAAGCCAGTAATCTTGTGGTAAGCTGAACGTACTTAGAAACCCAGCAAATAGTCAAGTTTTCCCGCGATAATCCATCATTAGAGACACTGGTAAATCGCGGGAATAGTTGATTGTTTGCTAGGCTCCAACACGCTATGTATAACACTGAAGGTTTTGCACCTATAGAGGTCAGCGGTGGTCGAGGCGTAAGACCTCTCGCCTCCCACCAAGGCGATCCGGGTTCGATTCTCGGCGGGGTCGGTCCCCGGGTTTTCGCATGTGGGAATCGTGCTGGACGATGCCGTTGATCGGCGGGTTTTCTCGAGGATCTTCCGTTTCCCCCGCCCATTCATTCCGGCGCCGCTCCATACTCACCTCATGTCACCTCTCACCAGCGCTGAAGATCTCGATGTCACCGCTGACCAAAATCTCTCACTCACTTACTTTGCACCTATATTGGCTATCGTTTATATGAAGTGTCCCTCTTCAACAGACCTAATAAGAACTGTACAATTTTAACACAGAACGTGTGTACTTTGCCAGAAAACGTTCACACGTGTCACGATTAGATACTACAGTTTATTGGAGACCGTGTTAAATATTTTCACGAATTTCCAGTGTCTCTATCCATCATCTCTAACCATAATGTCTGTACTAATTTAAAGGACGGCACATAAATACACACAAACACATGTGATATTTACACATTCCCGGAACTACTCAGAAAGACGCCCATATGAATGGGCCTGTTTTAAAAGAAAACCAACATATTTTCTGCCTTGCAAATGACGGTATTGAATTAACGGCAAACCCACTTTGCCAAAACGCCTGCTCACAAATTAAAATTTCCAGAAGTAGATTTCCAGGGAAACATTCCAGAATTAAACGACGAACCTAAAATTAGCGATATGACGCTTCGTTTTTCGACAATTCAAGATACTAAGTCAGCAACAGTATGCGCTTAAAGTACAATTATACTAACAATACAACTGACATAATTAGGATAACTCGACAAAATTACAACATTATAGTTTTAAATCTATTTAGTACTATAGTTTATCATTAATATGCATGTCACGAAGTTGTTGAATTTAAGTGTTATACTGTTATAATATTCACTACAGTCGTTTAAAACCCTACGGTCTTATTACACTGTTATCGGAAAGTATTTTTATTTTCAACTTTGTTACGTTGAGGTAAACGAAAACCAGCTCCTCTTCAGTTTCTACAGGCATTTCATAAAACTTAGTACACCCAGGTATCTAGCTTGCACAAGAAGGTGAGGACTTTCTACTTCTCCGTAACTTTCACTGCGTTAACAGTCACCGAGTATGCTAGTTACTGTCACATATGAATACGGGTCTAATGAAACAATGTGGACATACGCCATTACAGTGCTATGTCGTCTTAGAAAACTATAAGACTGAACCAAAACGATAAAGGAGAAACAAACTGAAATGTCTGTAGTCAACACACACATGTAAATAACGCATCCTAAAAATACCACAAATTGCAAGAATCTTTCACAGACAGTAACATAGGGATTGTGCTATGTTTGATTATGTTTACCGTTATAGTCAGATGTAAATAAATAGAACACTGGTGATGCTCGTCTGCTTATTGCTGTTTTACAGACGCGAAAGCGTTTAACAGTTCAACAACAACAAATAATTCGGCACACGAGAAAGAAGATAGAACTTCGTCGTTATTTATTGCTACGTCTGCATTCCGCGAAAACATTTCTGCAAGTTTGCTTCAAAGCGTGGTACATTGTTCAACTCTAAAAGCATTTATCTATAACTGTAGGTTTCTTGAAGCCGATTTGCGAAAATTAAACAATAGCAATCCTCGACAACAGTTTTAGCGAAAGGTTTAAACAAAACCGTTTCCAGTGTTACGAACTTCTGAGGCACAATCTCCGACGCCGGAGCTTCGTGCATGTAACTGCGGCGCAAGAGAATACGCGTGACGAATTAGTTATTTTGGATAAATATTTTCTCATAAAGTTGGTAAATACCATTATCTAGGATTGTCATTGAGTATTTAATCCATCTTGGCTTCGAAAAAAGCGTAGAAATCAATTGATGTTTTCAGCGTTTATTTATCTACCACGCAACCTTAAGTGCGCATCTGCAGCTCTACATCGAAGTTTTTGGCAGCGTATATTTGTGGAATACAAGTCTCATTTGACTGTGCTACCCAGAATAACATTACTGCGACGCCACCCGTTTGCAAATTGCGTGCACAACCTCAAGACGCATAAGAGTTAAAAAAAAAAAACACAACTGACAGAGGTGCAGCTATGCACGTTAAGGCACTGGAGCAAAGCTGAAGCAAAAATCCGTGGTACCGCGTATGTGTTTCAATGCCTAGGCACAAAAATCACCTACTTTACAATAGGGAAACTAAATAAAGAAACAAAGTAATTCTGTTTCAGGAAACAAAATTTTTTTTTATTTCGTTATACATACACACAAACTATTTGATTGCACTGGTCAAGCAAGTTTTCTTCGGCCCACTAAACCTTTCTGTCAGTGCACAGCGGTGTACAACTCTTCGTATTTCTAACAGGCAGACACCCATCTGTGTAGTATATACAAAACATACCGGCTCATGTTCGAAATTTTCCAAATTTCTGCTGTATTTTCTGAATATTTAAATTCTGCTCATCTCGGACGCAGGAAGTTCAGCTCGGCACAAGACCACCGAAGAGACGGATGGGTTCTTCCGTATGCCATTTCCGGTTAATTACTCTCCTGAATATTTCCTTCAATCGCATTCCCTTCCTCGTGCTTTTATTCACTGTTTCAAAACCCTCGCTCTACACTTCCCGTAGCATCCTCAACCGCCATCATTCCAAATCCTCTTACTCAAAACGAAAACTTTTTAATGAACCTGCATCATCCATAAAAACGGAGAGTTCGTAGGGGAAAAATTTAGACGCTGTCCGTGAGTGTGTGAATAAGGGAGGAATTATGTGTAAAATAGTTGGCGCGTTCAAGTAGTTAATAAGTATTTTCTATGACTTAAGTATACTTGATATTTTAGTGATATTGTATATACTAGTGTGAGGCAAGGATAAACGAGAAGAAAATAATTTTAAAAAATAATTTGGGTAATTATGATAATTTAAACCTTTTAATACTTCAATGTACAATATTTGAAATTGCGTAATAATTACACATCGATATAAATCATACAATGAACGCAAAGTCACCAGTAAACGACCAGAAATTTCATGGATATTCATTCAAGGTTTGCATTTAGCTCTATTATAGTTTTATGGTGAATTCAAAGTTAAAGTAGGCAAATTAACACTGGCTAAAGACGGAATTATCCTACTCAAGAGAAATTTCTTCATTCAGTTTCGGAGACAAAAAAAACACTCGCGCCAATGTATACGCAATCGTGACTTGTTTTTAAAACTTTCATTGTACAATATTAAATGTTATAATACTAATAATTGTGTTTAAAAATAATTTTAAAAAAAATTCCCGTAGTTTTGTTGATTTTATTACATTTACTTCCCAGTGAAGTCACAAACCCATGAAAAACACCTAAAACTGAGGATAAAAACTGTCACCTGACTTGTTCGCAATTTTCTACTGTATTCTAGATAATTAATTTTCAAGCCTAAATAAGAGCAAATATCAAAAATCTGTTTAGCAGTTTTCTTTAACGTGGCTGTCTCCAACTTGGCTAAGTTTTGAAGAAAGTAAGTGTTTTGGTTTTAACAAATTGTGCAACTAACGTATTATTGTTAACTGTAGTTTTAGTCAAAATCATACGATTTCCGTCTTGAAAAAAAAAAAACTAGGTGTTACGGCAAAACGCATTTCAAACAAATTTGCGAAACAGATTTGTAATATCTGCTCTCGTTTAAGGCTGTCGCCTGGCGAAGTGTTTGTTTGTATGTGTGAGGCGAAAATCGATGAGACGATACGAGCTATGTCGGCCGGCACATGTATTGTGATATCGCCTCTATGTTTGGATTCGTAAACGCGCGCGCCGTGTTCCCGCCGCAACGTTTATCCTGTGGGACTGTAAGCGGCGACCCTAACATTTAACTGAACGCGTCACTGTAGCAAAGTATGTACTTGTAGACCTCAATTTGGAACAAATACGTTGCATATAACTTGAGAAACAGCCGCGTGAAAAAGCCGTTTTTAGCAAAGTAGAAGAAGAAGGTACGAAGTATATCCTAGAAAAAGAAGAAGTATTAAACCATAATATTTAATAAAAGGAAGAGGCCAGAAAGAAACAAGTTTTACAGGGTTCATACGGACACAGTAGACTTTGACCTTGAATATCTATGATATAGTAATTTGTGGATTGGTTCCCTTCTGCATAACTCCATCCAAATAATACTTCCAATGTGCGTGGTGTCTTGAAAGTCACATTCGCAAATAGTGTGAAGTGTGTTTTCTTTTCTTAGATAAACATTGTGGAGGCACGTTTACTGGCCTCTGAGAAAAAAACGTAACTCCGAATACCCAGCACGCAGTTCGAGCACCAGCCAGGCGGTCGCCTTAAGCGTGTTCCAAGTGCGATAAAATCATAATTTTATGTATTTATGAAATAGTGTTAGTTTTGTAGACGACACTTGTGAGTACAGTTTCCTCTTACGAAACAATTTTGACTCGCATAGTTTTCTAATAACGTTGCGTCAAAGTCAAAATTAGCATGTTCTGCTGCCATGCAAATAGTGAAAACCATTTGACTTATGTAAATGAAATAATTCACAGTTAACTAACATGCCACGGGCTATATAATAAAACATTTTTAAAAATTCCGTCTACTATTTTTGTATTTAAAAAAATTGCTGAATTTTCGAACTTTCTTCCTGTACATTTCCGATTTTTTTTAAATTCAAAATATTAACATTATGGCATTTTTAATTCCATTTTTCCTTGCTCACGGGATGTAATATCACAGTGACTTATTTTACTCAAGTAGGTAAGTTGGTTTTCGCTATTTGCATGGCAGCAGAACAAGCAAACTTTGACTTTGTCGCGCCGTTTTGAGAAAACTATGAAAACTAAAATGATTTTGTAAGAGGAAACTATACTCACAAGTATAGTCTACAAAACTAACAAAAACTATGATTTTATCGCACTTGAACACCCTTAAGCTTAAAAATTTATTGATTGCAAAAACAGTAGAAAGAGAGAGAGCATGGCCTTAAAAGTTTTCGACGAGAAGACAGGCGCTAGTAGAGCGTCTTGGGCTTAGAGGCGATGAGGCAAGAATAGTCCTTAGAGTCGGCCCGCTTCCAGGTCTCAAGTCACGCCCGTTGTTGTCCAACAGCGCGCTAATTAGATTCCTAGAAGAATATTACTGCACGCATCGAAAGCCAAAGGAACGAATTAAAAATGCTAAGATGAACACTTCTCCTTTGCTTTAAAAAGACTGAGTGCCGAAGACAAAAAAATACAAGAGGCGTGTTCAGCAATTTTCAAAATTATTTCTCTTGGAAGATATTCGGTTGGACTAGCGTCAAACGCGGTGTACATAAACAATTATTTTCATTGACTTTCCTGAAGGAAAATATAAATGTGTTCCATAAGCAGTAACTTACGGAGATACGGATATAGGTATACGCACAAACAACACTGCCGTCTTCACTTGGCGAGAAGGCGGACAGCCTCAACGAGAAGCGCCGTGCGCATCTGGCCAGCACCTGTTCCTCCTAGGCTGCTCGGCAAACGAAACTAATTTATGGCGACGCCACTACCCCGACGTGAAGCGGGGTTCTCTGCAGGGTACATGACCCCTCCCGACACCCCGCGTGACTCGCACAATGGCTTCACTCGGCGGGTACTTCATAGCCTGCATAGCTGCGGCTGTGGTTATCAGCTGCCTCTCGCGCCGACTAGACCTCCTTGTACAGCAGAGTTGAAACACGTGCACAAGCTACGTGCATGCCACACCGAGGTGACAAATAATCAGCGTAGAAGACATCATTCTGCTCAAATAGGTACAGCAATCAAGTTTGCTTGACGGTACTACTTTGACTTTCTACAATAATGTGGTTTGCAGAAGGGACTATCCTGTTCAGTTTAAGAAACAGTTCTGGTTCGGCAAGAGAAACAGTTCTGGTTCTGTAGGAGAAACCGTCCTGGTTCGGTAGGAGAAACCGTCTGGTTCGGTAGGAGAAACCGTCTGGTTCGGTAGGAGAAACCGTCTGGCTCGGTAGGAGAAACCGTCTGGTGCTGTATATATCATCTGGTTCAGTAGAAGAAATCATCTGGTTCAGTAGAAGAAATCATCTGATTCAGTAGAAGAAACCATCGAATTCTGTAGAAGCAACTATCGTGTAGTTTTTCTAAAAACTGTTTTTAATTTTTACTCTGAAGCAAAGCATACTACGCCTAGAGCTGTATAAACAGACGTCAACTAATAATATATCTACTCAACAAAAATCCAATCGTATTAAGATGAGCAGTTCAAATTTTATCGACGATCAGTAATCTAGTCGTTTGCTCGACAACTTATATTTTCATGCCTCTTAACACAAACAATTTTAAAAAAAAATACTTTTCGGGTAGTTAAATTCTATCCACCATCTCTGATAAAGAAAATACTGGTATTCTATAAATTTGAAAGATTTCTATATGCAACCGATATTTAGATTTTATCCGGGAAATTATTCAGGAACTGTAGATGTATTATTGCAAACAACTGCAGTCAGATACCTACTGACAGAAGAACATCAGTTCGACAGGAGAACACGTTCTGCCGATTTTCAATGTTCAATAGACAAGAAAATAATATTGGCTCATGGGTTACGATACACGAAAAGCAACTTCTTATCTGTCGTAATTTAAATTAATTAAATATTGGATTAGAATCCTCTATGACGCATAGAATTGCATCTCAACACCGCAAACAACGCGAACTCGAAATGTCAATTAATTAGTCTGGAAACGTATGTAGTCTGTGACATTAAACGAGCGGTCCTGGAAGGAAAGGGAGACCCGATTACTTAACGTTATAACACGGTATTGGTGTTCGTGCGCATGACTACTTCACTATTAACAAACAATTGCCACTTAAACCAGTTTCCCCAGGAATTATCCAACGTCAGTCCAGCTCCATCTCTCCCACGTCCAGGGCCGATCGTTTCTGTCACGGATAGTACAGGTCCTCGCTTCGCGGGTAGAGTGCGCCTACGCTGTATGCAACACGCCTACAGCTGTGCGTACTACACGGTGGACAATCAGGCGTTTCAACTAGAGCTATACAGCACGGATTGTTATGTTGAGTCTAACATTCGAAGAAAAACTAGGCTTATGAGATCACTTTCCCGTGTGTGTGTGTTCGTGTGAGTTGGTGTGTGTCCCCTTCAAACCTTGTTGCGCGCAACCTCTTCAGTACACAGCATGTATGCATTTTTGCATTTGTCAGCACTACAGACACAGACGTTACTACGGCAGTAGAATGTTGACGCACATGCTATCCGCGTAGTTACGGGTTTAGCTCTGATACATTTTGCTATTACGTTGATGAAGTGTTCATGGCATTTACGACAAAAATTGCATTCACGCTAGGAATCAGAGCTGGCACGCGGACAGTACAGATCTCACACATCGTATGAGAAGAGATATTTTGCAGTCTCACATATAGATAAGTTAAGGCAAAGTAAGGTATGTTGGCTTTACGTCTCGTGGACAGCGAGGTCATAAGATACGATGACACACAACTTGGCACAATGACAGGAGCTGGGTGACGAGTTGGCCGTGGCTTTGTTGAGGAACCTTCCCAGCATTCGCCTGGAGCGATTTCGGGAAACAATGGAAAACCAACATCAGGATGGCCGGAGCCGAGGATCGAACCCGCGTTCTCACGAATGCGAGTCCGGCGTGTTACCGTCGCGCCACCTCGCTCGATAAAGTAAGTTGAAATAGTCACATAGCATAAACGTTACAGTTTCGAACCCACGTTCGTATCTTCACATTAGTGACAATTTGAACAATACACTATCATCGACAGTATGAGTTGCTAATGCAATTGCAGCGAAATCCATTCTACTTTTTCTGTTAATCCTATTCTTCTTTTCCCGCGAAGAAGCTACTAACTGACCAGCAGCCTGTCCGGCAAAATTAACCTCGATTGCCTCGGCAAAGCTAGACGTGTAAAGGTGGAAGGATAAAGACGAACGATGAGAATGGAACGGTAAGGGATAAACTTGCTGATTCAATCAATACCAACCTCCCTTCTCCTACGAAATACGTATTGGTCCCACCGGCAGTACACCAGCAGTAATATGGGTCAGCGGTTTGGCACCTGGACCAGATAATTTCCTCGCCCACCCCGCCTCAACACACACGTATCGCTAGCATAAACCCGCGATAAGCCTGCGCGCGCATCGGAATGGCAAGCTTATATTAAGGTATTCAGCTGACCAGGTTATCGTGCGGTGCAGACGAAGCGCGGCTGCCGGAGAGCCGACATAGTAGAACGCTTCCAAACCCTCGTCGACCTTACGCATGCAAATGCAATGTATTAAGAGGGTCGTCTGCTCCAGCCACGTCAAATAGTATGTACACAGCTTCAGTCGTATGTACAGCATTTGTCATTGTGCAAAATGCAGCAGCGTCCACACTGCATTTAAACATGTTTTTTTTATGTAGGACTGGTAGGTTCCGTATTGTAACAGCGCTTTTAATTTTGTTTATCGACACACAACCCGTGATATCTACATTTAGCGTAAAATGTTTAATTTCAAGAAGTGTGTTACTCGTTGGTTTTGTCGACTGTATGTTCCTATAATTTGCAAATATTTACTTTGTCGTGGTTAAGGGAACATTATGCAAGCTAAAATTTTACTATGGGAGGATATTAAGTCACTAGCCTAAAATCCTTTTTCTTATTTTACACAAATATAAAATTATAAATGTTGTACATCTGAACGCCTCTAAGCGTAGCTGCAAGCAGCGACATGTTTCGAGATGCGGTTAAGGGGTATGGAAAGGTACGATGTCGAGCGGGTGACTGGAACACTCAATCTGAACTACTCATCAAATTTG
>PNEQ01027311.1:0-33743 GCA_003012365.1 Medauroidea extradentata
ATCGTTGAAACATATTCCAAAGTCTGTGTAAATATATGTTGAAAGAGTTAAACCGTTTAGACTGCTGCGTAAGAAGGCGGCAACCAGTGAAATCGAACGTAGCTCCGTCGCTAGCGCGCCGCGAGCAGAATTCAAGCCGGTTGCGGGTGGGTAGGCAGCCCACTTGCCAGTTCTGTGTTGAATCGAAACACACTGTACGACGGGAGTTAACATGCACGAGCCTTCGCTAATTACTTAGTAACAAAGTTCTTCACGTGGCTTGGTAACAAAAGGATTTTGTCGCTGTTTTAGAATTGACTTAAGACTCTTTATGAACGTGTGTAATGAACTGAAAGCCAAACATTAGCTTGTTTCAAGAGTTTAACATGCTCGCAACCTACCATGTCTCTCAGCACTGTGACTATTCAAGCGCATGCGAAGAAATCCAAAATGCATTGATGTTACGCAGCTGCAGGGAAGCGATTAAACAGGAAACAAACCAACGTAACATAACTATGGCGAAATGATGCGACGGTACACGTTGGACTCGATTCAGGAGGTCCTGGGTTCAATCCCCGGCTTCGACAACCCTGATTTCGGCTTTCCATGACTTACCGAGATCGCTCCAGACGAATGCCGGGATGGTTTAACAAAGGCCATGGCCGATTCCTTTTCCAGTTCCTGTTATTGTGTAAAATGGTGTGTACCGTATCTAATGATTTGTCTGTCTAGGAGACATAAAGCAAAACAGAAAAACTGCGACGAACAAAAACCAGCAACTTGTACTCAAGTACACGCTGCGACTGGAAACTGTGGAATACTTTCTAAGCAAAAGCAATGTGAAATATGCAAATGCGTTTCGAGAATATTTCAACAGACTGTAACTGCCATTTCGATTTCTACAATAACTGACGCTTTGATTAAAATAATAAACGTACAGATGATAGTCAAAATTGGCTCCGCAAAAGAAAAAAACGACATTGACTGTAATAACAGTTTATGCAAATTAGAATTTTGCATTGCGCTGCTGATAACAGAAGTATTATCCTAGGAACCATTTATATAAAGTGCACTGTTATAACAATCCCTTCAATACAGATAACAAAATCTTTATCCCACCATCACTCTGGTTCCTAAAACAATCTACAAGAATACGCTCTCCTAACATTTATTAGCAGAACAGCTTAAAAAAAGAGACGTCTTAATACTAACAATCATTGTGGTCTGATAACTTTATTAAAAAAAAAAAAATTGTGAATATTACTACCGTAAAAACCCCCAAAGACATTTATAATTGGTCAGCTATATCGCTAAAAATCGTTATGAAGTAAAGCTGTATGCACGGTGTTAACAATAAGGGATAAATTAGCACCTGGTGCTAGAACTGAACATAATTACCTACATGTTATCATACATTATGGAAAATTTAAGTTTATTACATTTGTACTAAGCACAGGTATTACTTAATTCCGAGTATTTTTATTTTTACTCTGCAGTTTCTTGGAATTAATAAGGTCTATAGACACAAAGTATAAAAATCTACTTAATGTTTAAAATTTTGGGGCTTATTTTAAACTCCCGTCAATTTAAGAAGTCCATTTCCTGGGAATGTAATTAACCCCGTACGGTCGAGAAAACCTGGTCACGATAATCAGCAAACCTATGTATGTAACGCATGCAAAAGAACGGTAAGTTAAGTGGGCTTTACGGCTCTTCGACAGCGAGGTCATTAGACACGGTGACACACAACTTGATACGATGACAGGAGCTGGGAGAGGAGTCGGCCATGGCCTTTGTTAAGGAATAACCCCAGCATTCGCCTGGAGCGATTTCGGTAAACCATGGAAAATCCAAATCAGGACGGCCGGAACCGGGGATCGAACCCGGGTCCTCCCGTATGTTGCGCCACCTCGATCGGTGGAAAAAAACACTTGTAACCAAACACACACAAAAACTCTATAACAATAGTAGTAGTGGTGGTGGTAATAATCTCAACAAATATACACACGCGCTCACAATCACATATGATCAAATTCAAGAAATTCTGAACAATGAGATGTGTTTATTCATGACTTCCTCGATGTCCTTCCACTTCGTTCATAACAAAAATATTCGTACATGTGTTCTATATTGGTGTGCCGCTGAATACTTGTGCAGTAAATTTTGCTAGGTATAAAATAATGACTACACTATCCGGCTTGTCTACTTACATACTTGGTTTCATTCCAGTAAGTAAGATTATGCATTCGGGGCGGATACTGGAAGGGGCTATGCCTTAAAATGTAGCTATACCTACACCCCAAGCCAAAAAGGAAGGTCCCGGGGGTACTCCCCGGAAATGTTTGTGTTTTGAGATGTAAAAATGGTTCTATTAAGGAATTTCCAAACTAAAATAATAATATATCCTTTAAGAAATGGTAATATTTTTTTTATTAAATCATGCTTTAAAAGTGAAAACCTTTGTACTGATACAAAATAAATTTGGTACGTTTATAAGCATCTGCTTCCACATTGTTGCAAAAATGATAGTTTTGAGGACAAGTATGAGGTAATCATTTCAATATTTGACTTGGCACTTATTTTGTTTAATATGGCCCCCAACCCCCCCCCCCCTCCTATTCCGGATCCGCCCTTCTGCTACGCAATTATTACTTCTGGAAAAAATGCCACACTAAACTTCTAGAAGATAGAAAATGTTTACAACAAGTAACAATGATCAATTTTCGCAATCCTAGCCGTAAACAGTGTCTCTTTTTCTGCCACTGTATGGATGTCTGCGCAGAAGCGCCTGTTTTCTTATCACCGGAGCGTCGCTGGCCGGACTTCGGCCTGAGAGAACGTAATTTACGTCAAGTACTTACGTCAGTCGTCCCTTGGTAGGTTCGAGGAGAACATATCACGAACTCGAACACGTCCTGTTCATAGCCTATTAGACGGATCCCTATCCCTTCCTCTCGCTTCCCGATCGTCTGCAGTCCCGTTGTCATGTCATTACTTCCCAGGTTTCAGACATCTTTCGAACTGCAGACTCCGCTTTTCTCCATCAACCCCTATATTTTCATTTGTTCCTTTAAAAGCACTCTTCAGTAAACAATTCTTTTCCAAACAATGCCCCCAACCAACATCCTTTATTTGACAAGCTATAACATTAAGTAAAACCAAACATTTTACACCGGTCTCGTTGGCGTCGATACTGGCCTCACTCGCCTGCTCAGCCAGTGAACAACAGATTATTGTCGCTTCTGTGTCAGAAGATATAATTATATGCTCTGCGGTTACTTTAAGCTATAATAGTATTAGACTGGTACGTGTACATCCTTTACCTCTTTCAAGAAACTTTACGTGACGCGTAAAAGTTAACGGACCCTCGAGTACATTTTCCTGTATTTAACTCCACGTTTAATCAATCTATTTCGTATAAAACAATTACTACAGGACATTATGTTTCCAAGTACAAAATTTTCGTTCGTTTCCCTAACAAAAAAAAAAATCAAGCTAATGGAACAATTTACAATGTATATACATAACGCATCGCAAAGCATTTCAAGAGCCTTGATGCTGTAAAAGTAGTTACGGATGCGGTGCGGTTACTCTAGCTCGCAGACTACAATACAACGTACATGGCACTAGCTGCTCAAAAAATTTAAGTGTGTCCTCGGAAAATATATTAACTACAGCCGTCCCCCTCCCTTACATACCTCACCCTCCAACTCTCATTCGACCCGCTATATCCTCCCAGCCAATAGCGAGCAAGTAACAAGGCCATCGCTACATGCAGTGCGTACACTTGTCAGCTGAACAGTGACAACCAGTGTGTAGTTCGTTGTTGTGCAGGTAGTATCATTTTGCACAGCGCACATACAAGGTATATCATTGCACAGGCCTAGTATACCTACTACAGATGGTCGCTTACAATATATTTTGTCTAGAATAATAATTAAAACATGTCATTTATTATGACTTCATGTGTTAACTTTGTAGTATAATATAATCTACACATTTTGACTGTTAGTTCTAGAAAACTTTGTTATCTTAAAAAATGGCAGAAGACGGTAAATAATATAAAAATAAAAAAGCAACTAGGGCTTCTAAATTGCTCACGTCATACCGAACCACCTATGGTGCACTTTGACGGTTGGTAACGTCATTTCAGAAACTCGATGCAATATTTTGCCATGAAACAATGTATCAAATTATTTAATGAGCGAATGAATGTAAATCTTTTTTGACAGCATATAAAACTGTGGAAACAAACTGGCTATGCACGGCAGTTCTATACAAAGTTATGCCAGCAAAACTGTCAGAAAAGTGCTGCTGTTCGTGTGACAAACTATAACAGCCGATATAATCTTTAATTGGGTACTGTGGCCACGCAAACTTGATTTTTAAAACGTCAAACGGTTACACGGTAAAACTAATTTAGAACACAAATAAGCCTACACGTCCATGTGGCTTTTTAGTTTCGAAAATTTTACATTAAATTCTGAGTCGATTATTTGTGAGCGTGTAAATTTGTGTTCGCCGTAGTCGATAAGTAGCGACTACCACTTCGCGACGGCTAATGAAGTTTGCTTGACAGTATTGATCACCTTCGATCGTTACATAGCGATTGAGGCGGCCGGCCCTGCTTCACTACACCACAACGCGCCGTATTTTTGCCTCGAGAAAAGAAAGGAACGACAAGAGACGCGGTCATGCTGGATTCACAACTACTTCACTCAGCATGTTCAACTTTATGAAGCGGCTACGCGAGCTCCGATTACATTCTCTTCCCGTTTCTCGTTCAAAGTAAACTAGTTGAGTTACATATTTCTTTCCTTCTCTTTTACTGACTTCCACTTCAAGCTTGACTAGCTCTATAAGAAATATGCATGCTTCTTGGTGTGACACGTTATTCCAATAAAATTAAATAACTTTCGTGTTTAAAATATTTATAATCGTTACACAACTATAGCAAATTTTACTTAGTTAAAACATAATAAATAAAACGTCACGAACGTTGTCTGTTCGTGTTAAGTGCATTGCAAATTCCAAATTCCTAGAGGTGTCAGTTTTCAAATGTTGGCTTTGTAAGATCTTACACTCTCCGTCACCATCACACTGTCCGTCTCTTATATGTAGTACGTAACGAACAGATATAAAACCTTCCAATCGGAAGTATTTAAGGTCATACAGCATTATCTATACGCTCGCAATTATGAACGCCAAAAATTTGTTCAGACTGTCCTCAACACCAATTGTAAAATTCGTTAAAATATCACATCTATGACAAACTAATGTCCAGAATAACGGAAGTGTTTGTCGTACAACCCCATTAAAAATAGTTCACGCCCATTTCCACTATTTTCGGCCGCGAGAGGACCTTAAGTGGGTATCACGCGTGTAACACTCTTTGAATGCTATTTCTAAGCAGACATCACTCATGCACATTGATCAGTTTTCGAATAATTTATGTCGGCCGGAGCAAGTTCTACATGCCGCTCGGCGGCCAGGACTACCTAGATGTTGAACAGCTAATTCTCAGTGCCCCCCATTATGGTGTATATTTTTTCGCAAGAACTACTTAAGAAAAAATATACATTATAACCCCTGGGATCGTAAATTGGGGTGTACAAAATGCTGCATTGTATACAGCCTGACATAGTCAAAACATGAAAATCGTTTTGCAATCTTCTGAGAGTTCACTCTAAAAAAAATAGTTGAGTAAATTTGCCACGCGTACGTATAGAAGCGCTAAGAAAGTAGGTATGGTAGAATTGTTTCCCATACATACATTGTAGCACTCCTAAACCATTTTTCATAAAAGTCAAATGTATACTACAGCTACCAGACTTGTATTGTAACTGTCAACGTTTGCATATTTACAAGGCGGAAGTATGATAACTGCCCAATACTGTGGTTAGATTAACTACTACCTTAACATTTTAGGAAGTTTTTTACAGTGTTGCATTACAGGTATGCCCAGAAAACCAAAAATATCGAAACATAACCGATTCACGCCCCCTCCCACCAAGAATACCCAATTTTATGTAGTTTTGCATTTCAATTATTTAGAGGAAAGTAAATTTAAACGTCCCCCAACTTGCGTGAGGCCATAGCTTGCCTTTCTTTGATTATTCAAAATGGGAACATACATTATTTTTACGTTAGTAATTGAGAAGCGGTTGTCAGTGAGAACAACTGTTCCGAGAGGTAACAGAAATGTAAAAAAAAAAAAAAAAAAAAAAAAAAAAAAAAAAAAAAAAAAAAAAAAAAAAAAAAAAAAAAAAAAAAAAAAAAAAAAAAAAAAAAAAAAAAAAAAAAAAAAAAAAAAAAAAAAAAAAAAAAAAAAAAAAAAAAAAAAAAAAAAAAAAAAAAAAAAAAAAAGAACACAAGAAATCAATAGGTCTCCGCCGATTTCGTTCGTATAGTGCGCACTAGCTCACAGTTTTAAAATTCACTAAACCTATTTTCAGTGGTTCACAGTCGGTGTGTACGTAGTAACATGTCCTAAACAATTATTTGGTACCCCAAAGACAGTGTATAACTGTCATAACAAGGCGCTCACTGCTACACAAGCAAGCGTATAAACTATCGGTGCTCTCGCTCACCACGCTTCCGAGGTTCAAAGATCAAGTCCCGCCTACTGAGTCTGCTCAGTTTGTGTTCACACTCTCATTGAGACGGAATGAAAAACAAACTCGTGTTAGTTTTCCTTGTGTGTGTCCTTGCTAGTCTCCCTCTCTCCATTCTTAGCCCGTATCCTCCGCCAGACTCCAGATTGTATCAATACTCCCCCTTGATGAAGCTAGCACCCGGCATCAACCCCTATTCTGAGAGTACGTTGGGGGAAAGCAAACGAAGGAAATGGGGACCGTAATACCAAAAGTCACGTTTACACGATGCGCGTCTCCATGGCTAGTGCAAGCAAACTACAACTCCCCGGCGCGCCCTAGTATCTACACACAGTCCTTGTCATATAAGACGAGCAATACACGTCGGCAGATTATAACTAGAGATGATGGTTAGAGCAGATGATTTATCGCGGGAAAACCTGACCGTTTGCTGGGTTTCAACGAACGCTCAGCTTATCAAAAGATTACTGGCTTTCGCTTGTACGTGGAGCTGTTACTTTATTTGGCTGTTGTAATATTTGATGTTTGTTATTGGTCTGCAGGCAGCTACGTCGTGTCAGGTGTATATCACCCAGTCATACATGTCACAAGAAACTATAGTGTTTTCAAGGGTACGCTGGCACGAAAATTTTCGCCATATACCATCCTTCGAGATGATGGCATACCGCGAAAAAAGTTTTGTGCCAACATACTCTTGAAAACACTGCGGTTTCTTGTGACATGTATAATTGAGTGATACATTTCTGACACAACGTAGCTGTCTGCCGACCAATAACAGTCATCAAATATTACAATAGCAGGATTATTATAGGCTCAGTCAAATAGGGCAACAGCTCCACTTACAAGCGAAAGCCAGTAATCTTCTGGTAAGCTGAACGTGCGTTGAAACCTTGCAAACAGTCAAGTTTTCCCGCAATAAACCATCATCTCTAATAATAACTCGAGACGGGAAAAATCCGCGGGTTCACTGACATGTAGGCTAGCCTCCAAGAACATGTGTGTATTCATGCAGACATTATCTGCTCACTGGCTGCTCGATGACGCACTGATATGGGCCTGCATTTAGTTGCTTCTGTACTATTGGCTAAGCGACTTCCAGCAAGTGTCAAATAAATCACGGGCCAATTGCGAAAGTGGCCCGAACTTACAATTTATGGAATTCTAGCTTGGAGCCAAAAGAAAACGCGAATTTTTCAGGTCTCTAATTATAATATGTTCCCTAGACAGGCTGCGATTGTGTGTGTGTGACACAAAATCGATTGGACGCTATAAGAGGTGCCGCTGACCAGGCTATGTAATACAGTATCACCTCTATACACAAGCAACTCAACTGGCCTAGCGCTTCATTGCTATTCTTTTATATTTTGAAACTTTAAGCTGTCTAATTTTACTTGGGCAAAGAATAGCGTAAAGCGCAACGCATGCAGCCATTGTGAGCAACCCGAGAATCGTGTCTCGAAAAGCCTGCTTCTTTTTCACTTATATGAACATAGTTTGAAATGCGTGTTTTATTCACAGATACAAAAATTTAATGTGCATCAATAATTTATTTAAAAAACACTTGCAATTTGCCACAGCACATTTCAAGCACAGATAATGCTCATGCTCATTCTTAAAAATATCTACATACAGTTTGCTATTCCATTTCCAAATGATACTAAAACATATTACATGAGCAGGAACATACACCTAACTTCTTTCGACAACAGCACCAACTTCTTGACTGATTATAGCAGTTTGGAGAAGTGGCTAACGCGTAATAAAGTGAAGTGAAGAAATTTTGGTCAGCACTTAAGGCGGGACATCAGCCGTCATATTGGATTGTTATATTTGTTCGCTTTTTTCAATTCTGATAAGAAAAGTCTAACATTTTAGATAATAGAGTGAATTCTATTTCTCTTGTGATACAGTGCAAGCATAGCTGTTGAACTACTAACGTATATTTAGGCCGCAGTCAGCCAAACAATATATTTTATATTCTTAATTTTGCGCGATTTATTGCGGCCTAGACACACGTTTGAAGTCCAACTGATATTCTTGTACTGTAGCGCAAGATAATAGAATTCACGCTATAATCACACATTTTACACATTTCTTCTCCTAATATTAAAAAAGCGTAAAATAAAATAGTCCAATATGGCGACCGATGTCCCACCTTAACATCTAAGTCTTGAGCGCTGGTGAGAGGTGACATGACGTGAGTATGGAGCGGCGCTGGAAATGTGAGAGGGGGGAGGGGCGACGGGAGATCCCCGAGGAAATCCGCCGACCAGCGGTATCCTCCTGCACGATTCCCACGTAATGAAAGGATTTTGCCACCTATGAAGGCCGAATAAACGGCACTTCGGAATTGATGTGTTTTAAAAATTCAGTACATTATGAAAATAAGTTTACAAACATGTGTTGCAATTACGAAGTTAGGAATACAGTGGTGTAGGCCTATTGTTTGGTACAGTTAATGTCGCATGTTCTTTTTGGCAGAGTCTGTACACATACGGATGGAAGTCTTGGTTTCTGAACATTCAACATCAGAGCGATGAATCTATCACATTTGAATAAATTATTTTCAGCAAGATTGTTACGAGAGCGCGCCTAGCTACCTCTTCAGTCTCACCCTTCCTTTTCCCCGTCACTTCGAGTTTACTGCTAATCACTTCTTCGTTACGTCAGCTAACAGGGAAGTGCAGTATAGATAAGATGCCCTTCAGTGAGTATATGCATGCGTATGTACGAAATGAACACACCTCAAACTACGTCTTTTCAGCATCAGATTGCCTATGTCAGAAAAGACCAACACTATTTTTAAAATACACGGATAGAAACATTAATTAGACTTTCATATTCAGCCCACTCCCAAAAATGAAATGATATGCTCACCGCTTAAGGTGGCCGCCTGCCCAGATGGGTAAGCGATGTGCAAGCTTCGGTAGATACAAGATTATCCGAAAACTCCTAGAGTGCTTAAGTTATGTCTACTTAGAAATATCATTCAAAGAACATTGTACACGTATGTACATGTTTAAGTTCCTCGATTTATCACTTAAGTTTACTTATACGTATCGAAAATGGCGAAAATCGGTGTTTTGTGGTCCTTTTAACTGGTATGAAAATTTTGACGCAGAATCTTAGGCATATACCATAAATTTTTATAGTTAATATTACGTAATAAAATGACAGGGTCGCCGCTGAATCTCTAGTAGACGAGTTGTCGGCGAGAAGGATGCACGCCAGTTCAGTGACGCCAAGAGGCTGGGGTGAGGCGTGATGTGCGTACGTTCTATATCATCCTTACCGCTTCCGCAGTCCTAGGCCTCTGAAGCTCAAAATATGTCCACTCAGAAAAGTGAATAATAGTATTGCATTCGACAGTCGAGTGGCTTGCGCGTTGAGGATATACTACATTACATTACGCCGTTCAGCACCACCCGTAGTGCTTCATCGATTTGGTGCCTCACGCGGACGCAGCCACCTTAATTCGTAATTGGTAAGGAAGATAAGTTTCACCTTCCACGTCCGGGTTCCTCGACTCCGGCCGCGTCCAAACACATTATTGATGGCCGCGACGAGAGAGAGGCGGCGGGCAATCGGGCGAGCAGGAAGGAAGGAATCGATAGAAAGCCGAGCCACTCGCAGCCCAGAGACCATGTGTCTTGTTGCGTCCCTGTTGGAGGTCGCTGTATAGTTGACACTGGACCAGCTGGTGTGACGTCACGAGGCGGCAGCTGCTAACCACACGCTAGCCTCGCGCACACACACTGCCTTGCTGTGGTGAGCTTGCCTGTGGAGCGCGAAAGACGTCGGTAACATGTGTAAGTCATTTACGACCTCTGCCTGCTCATGCTGAAGGTTTCCTTCTTTGCAGCGCGCAAGTGAACCCCCACTGTCATTCTCACCATATTGCCGGATAACGCAGTAAACCTTTAATTGAAGATATACGTTAGCACAGACGTACCAATAGTTTTTTTGAGAAGGAGAACGAGAAAACCAGATGCTTACCCACTGAAAATGAGCATACTGGGAAGAAATTTAATTTTAGAGTACGATTTCTTTCAATTGTAGTTCTCTAATTGGTTGCCTTTATAAAATACAGTTGTTTTACTTCTACTTCTTGCCCTCTGGCTAATGAGAACAGACTAACTTGCTCTCAATAGCAGACTTGATTGTTAAAGGAAAATATTTACCAAAACTCAAGTACGGAGTCAGGAAGAGCTATACCCACGTTACAGCATTTAAAATAATAATAATAATTAGATGATGTTTACAGTTGGTTCGGTATAAAGGGAGCAGCACTCTTTAAATCCTGTTTTTTGTATGTGTTATTTTAGCCACTTATAGGACTAATTAGTAAGAAAAAAACTCCCAATTAAAATTAAAAATCCTGGCGGTGCCCCTGAACTACGTCCAACCATTTACCCGCATGTATAATTTTCTAAGCATTCATCGTAAAGCTTCGACACGGCTTATTATAATCATAATATTTATAGTTGACATTGATAAAAACAAATATAGCATCGGACAGGCCTACATCATAGCATGATCAAATGAAGTTATAGAAAATCCACTCACGCACGGTAGGTCTGTCAGGGCACGATAATACTACTTCTTTCGTGGCATTTTGAAGGCTGAAATAAGGCGGACCTATTCGTTAGTGAACTACTACTTCGAATTCCTCAAACACTGACTCGGTGCCAAGCACCCAGGATTTGTCATTTAGTCACTGCCACCGATGTTTCCGATAGTAAATTGTCCAATAGCTACTGGCTAAATGGCAGGATGATCCGTGAACCTTTAGGGCAAATCTTAGAAATACATTCATTCTAACGGTAAGCAGAGCATGTTGGCTGCATCAAGTATTTTAGTTACCCGTACATAAACGTATTCTGCAACGCAAAATCTCTGAGGTATAACATTCGACTACACACAGAATTTCATAAAGCTAAAAACACATAGTGGCGCAAATGGCAATCTTCTTTCCCCACGTCACTGTTCAGTCCACCTGCGGCATCTCTGTTTTTAAACCATTATACCCTTTGGCCTGTCGTGTGGTTGGGTAACTGCTTAGACAATCATTACAGCTATGAATTAAACATGACATGAAAAATTCATTACTTGTTGGTGCACGGTCTCACCGCAAAGATCAAGCTGACGTGCCACAAAACGTGGAATATGTTAGTACGTTACGTAAAGAATGTTCTTGTTGCACTTTTCAACTCCGTCAACGGACGTTTGCGCCATCGCTACACTCTAAACCTGAATTAGTGAATATTCACTGATTCACGCTAATGGATGGAGCAGTTTCAACAATTTGAATCAGTGAAAATAGTCACTGTTTAATTAGTGCAGATTTGCTGATTTCATTTAAGAGTGTCAACATCTCACCAATGAATCAGTGAATATTCACAGTTTTTTCCATTTGTTTTCAAAGAGCAATTTCACTTATTGAATCAGCGAAAAACTACTGGAAAATCTGTGGGCATTCACTAATTAACTTGTGGAATGTTGGCACTCCATCGAAATCAGTGAAAAATCACCGATTTCACAGTGGTTTCTCACTGATTTAATTTGTTGAAACTGCTCCATCCATCGGTGTGAATCAGTAAATATTCACTAATTCAGATTTAGAGTGTAAGGACGAGCAAAATTCACGTTATTTTCTGACAGCGCAGAGGAGACTGCTAACTGTTGTCGGTCGCTCGACCTATCCCATTTCCCTACAGTATAGTGGCATGCCTCAGAGAATGCTGTTGGCCAATTATTAAACATTACGCGGCAAAGTGACCACCCTCCCGTGACGTGACGTTCGTGGCCAACGAATAGGGATCTGAAAAATTCGCGCTTGTATACCAGAATTCAAACAACAGTAAGTTTGGGTGTCTTTCGCTATCGGTAGGGCCCGGAAACATTTTTGCAGCACTTTGTTTTAGTGCTTTACGTGCGCACCTGCATCTATGCTTTGTGGTTAGTGATTGGATGCCTTAACAGCCAGCGTGTGAAGGTTAAACCCGCAAATCACAGACGTGATGTGTGGCAGCTGTCCATGTACTGATTGGCACAGTCAAATGAATAACGACTCTGCACAAAAACACTCTGTCAATAGCAATGAAGTAGAGCTGCAGGTGTGCACGTAGGACACTGAAAGTGGGGCAAAAATCTTTTCGCGAAAACTACCGGGCCCCAGCAATTGGTCCTTGACTTATCTGACGCCTTCTAAAAGTTCCTGAGCCAATAATAAAGACGCAGATAAATGCAAACCCCAGCATGTGGTATCATTGTGTCAGCGAGCAGCCACTGAATACACATATATTCTTGGAGGCTTGCCTTAGGCCAGTGAACCCACGAATTTTTTCCGTCTCTACTAATGAATAGAGACGGGAAAATCCGCGGGTTCACTGGCATGTAAGCTGGCCTCCAAGAATATCTGTGTATTCTAGCAGACAACAGCTGTTTATTAGCTGCTCGCTGATAAAGTGAAATGAACCTGCATTTCATTTAGTTACATTGTTATTATATGCTCGTAAACTTAAATATGGTGTCAAATAAGTCACAGGCCAATTGTGAAAGCAGCGCGGATTTACAGTTGCTGAAATTATAGCCTGTGTCTGAAATAAAATGCTAATTTTTCTGGTCTCTACTAATGACCTCTCAACTTGTGCTCGGAAATGTACATAATAAATAGGGCTCGGAAAATTTCTCGGATTCAATGACCATCAGCTCGGTGGAGCATGATCGCATTGTAGGGGGGAGGGGGGAGGGCGCGGTTGACGCCGTGGCTATAGAGTACTCGTCTTCCACCGTGGCGATCCGGGCTCCTATAACAAACGGCATGTGGGAAACGTGCCGGACGCTGCCGTTCACGGCGGGTTTAGCAGTTCCTTTCCTTTCGCCCTCACTCCGCCGCTGCTGCATATTACCACACGTAATCATCCCCAGTAACGCTGCTGTTAAGAGAAGTCTTCTCCTGTTACGTTTTTTTTATTTACATATTAGAGAACACATAGGGTGGCAATAGTATGGACAATACCGCCCTTAGACGCGGAGCATAAACTTATTGCGCGGTGTTATTGTAACATTATATAAAAACCACATTGTTTGTTTTTTTGCATTTTATTTATATTTTTTTAATACAAAAAAATCAATATGGTCCGTAAATATGTAGTGCCATGCATAATCCATGTCAGTGCTCTTCAGTGTGCATTTTCTTTTTCATTTTGGTAAGTTCGTTTTCATTTAATGCACACAACCATTTTTTGCAAAATTTGACTTTAATATGGTATAATACAAAAACCACGAAAGCTAATAATTATTTTTTGTTACAGTAAAAATAGTCACAATGTATTCCTACAAAATAAACCAAATAGTGTACAAATAAAAAAATTAACCTCAGACAATTTTTTTCCTTAAATAATGGAATAAAGTCATTGTTTTATCTTTTAAACATCCACAATGTGCAGGTTAAATAGTTTATTTCATTTTTTCGAATCCATACTACGATCGCACTTTTTACGTTTGCACAAGTAAATTAGCCTTCTTTCTCCTTGTTTCCTAATCACAAGATAAAAAAGATATTGCATAAAATGTGTAACGTCTCATCTATGACCTGTCGTATACAAAAACTGTTGATATATATATCCACAACAACAGAAGTTATAAAGATAAAGTAGATAAATATAGGATTGTATGAATAAATCCCCATAATGATACACTTTATGAGGCTAGCCCATTAAAGTGAAAGTAAACCCATGCAATTTTTTCTATTTTACGACTCAGATTGAAATTTTTTCAGATATCAGGCTAAAAAAAAAAAGCGTTTTCTTATTTTCAGCAGCGACAAAAACTGTTTAGGCGTGCCGTATTTGTAAGAAAACATTGACGCGCGGTTTAAAGTGTATGTGTTCTTTTAATAAACACATTAGGAACAAACATTTTCGTGTAACACATAAAACGTGTGACATGCTACACCCTAGTTCACAAGCCAGGCGGACCAATATCTTTTCACTCCACACATATAATTATTATTTTGATATTACCTTGATAACATTTCTCATTCGTACACTCTAAAAAAAACTGTAAAATCTACAAGGATTTCCTGTGTAAAATCATTCGTTTGTAAAGTTACAAGTGTACAGTTTGTAATACTGCAAAGAAATTCCTCGTATACACTGAAAGCTCCTACGTTGTAATTTTTTTTTGTAAAAATAACAAGACATTTCTTTGTAGTTTCATCAATATTTTGTAAATGTACAAAAATTGCCCTTGTAAATTTATTTATTTATCAAGCGATTGGATTTGAATTGTAAAAAATATTTTGGAAAAAGTTTTAGTCTACCAAAACCACAGATTTGCCAGAAATTACATAGTTAAACAATAATCACAGTTCCTGGAAAGAAATATTCTGGAATACAGTGGATTTTCGTATTGATTGCATCCTTCAAAATTAGAAAAACAAAGTTGTATCACTGAACTGTACATTTAAAGCATACAAATAACAAAAGCCTCAAAAGATGTAAGACACTGTGGTTTAGGGGTAAGATGCGTAGTATCCAAGCGCGTGGATGCGGGTTCGAATTTCAGTTCGTCCGCGAAATTCTTATATTTATATAGGCCTAATAATTTCACGTAACATTTATTAATACAAAAGTTATTTAACAAATAAGTTTAGTTTCAAAATTGGTACCATTTTTTCCCCTTTTTGCGAGTACAAATACAAGGCTATACTTTGTAACTCTACAAACGTATAATTTGTATTTTTTTTACAAAGAAAACCTTTGTAGTTTTACAAGGAATATCTTTGGCAACTGGGTTTCCAAATATTTTCCTTTTAAAACGTATAAAAAAATGTTTTATAGTGTAGTTCTGCGAACAAAACAAGAAGTTACCAGTATAACTGATAAGCCTACTTTCCTCAAAGTAGGTGCAAATTAACCCTGAAGGTTAAAATGGTTTACGCAATCTAGGAATATTGAATAATAATAATATTATTTAAGACATAAGATAAATAAAATATACAAAAATTAAGCCAACTTACTGAGTAGCCAGTTTGATTAAAACGAAGAAAATATTTTGACATGTCTTTCTGATACCAAATAAATAGATAAAAATGCAGCATATTTCAAAATATTACCAAAGGATGAACGAAATACACTTTAGTCCAGTCAACTAACTAGAATATGCGTGCTGCAATTAATGTACTTCAGAAAAATACTTCCGCAAATGCTTCATATTACGCGAAAATACGAAATGGTCGCCACTATAAAAATATGAACACGTGATTAACTAAATTCAGAAAAGTCATGTCAGCTTTGTAGCCTACGTAGTATGTGTGTTCCAAGTTTGACGAAATCCATGAAAAAATTCTAAGCACATATGGCATTTTATGCAAAAATATAAAAATGGCTACTATTGTGATGAACAAAACACACAAAGTCAAATTAGCTCGTATGTAGTATACGTGTAGGCCGGCCTATTTTGGTGAGATTCTGAAAGAAAAAAAATGTTCTTAAAATGTGTAATACTATGCTAAAATGTATAAATAGCCTGCATTTCGGAAATATGAGCACAGAATAAACGAAATACACAAGAGTCAAGTCAACTTTGTATAAAGTATGCGTGTACCAAGTTTATTGAAATTCTGAAAAATATTTCTTAAAATATGTAATGTGTACTACACTAAAAAATTTAAAAATGGCCGCCATTTCGAAAACATACACACAAAATGAACGAAATACACAAGACAGCTTTGTGTGTAGTATCTGTGTGCCAAGTTTGATGAAAATCTAAAATATTGTTCCTTAGATATCTAGCTTGATCTAAAAATGTTAAACAGGGCTACCATTTTGAAAATATGAAAGGGCGTAAGCGAACTATATAAAATGTCAAGGTTGCTAAGTACTATGCGTGTACAAAGTTAGACGTAATTCGGTCCACTGGTTCAAAAGTTTTTAGAGGGAACACACACGAACACACAGTCATACACACATGCAAACACACCACAGACAGGAAGGTGATCTCACTAGCCTACTTTTTCCTTAGGAAAGTAGACTAAAAATATACGCAACATCTACTTGCAGGATGTGAGTAATAAATTTACAAGGCGCATACGAATAAACTGTTTAAATGTGGTAAAGTAAGAGTCATTACACGATAAGTTTGTTAACAAGTGTATCTACCTCTTTTATAAAAAATGTGACTGAATGTCTACAGATCACTGTAGTTATGACATACAAAAACGGCTTCGAACTGTTCAAATGGCACGAAAAACGGTCGTGCGTCAATTGGTTCAACGATCAAATTATAAATGATTAAGACTGATGGCGCGCAGTCATCTTACAGGGGAGCTTGGGAAAGACGAAACCAGCATTTTTACACAGTGGTCGCAAGATGTATTGAGGTGTGTCGATTGACATTAATATCTACTTAAACGCTGACTAAAAAAAAGTCTCTGAGGGGAACATTTACGCCAGTTGAGCGCCTTATTCGTAGAGGCAATCAAGGAAGCGGCGGGCAAGCGAAAGTAGGCCTGTGTAGCGAACCCGCCGGGAGGTCCGCTACCTTCTGACGGGTCCGTTGATACCCTTCGACTCGACGGGTCCGGCCCGTGCCTGTGTCTGCTGCCCAATGCAATGCCTCTCCATGTATCATCAAACTTAACGGGCCGGACCCGGCCCGTGGAACTTGGCGTGTGTTCCCGGCCTTAGTGTCCGCGCGCGCGAACGTTCTGATTACACACAATACGAAGCGTTACTTATTGCTACGGACCCGAAGAATTTGCGTTTTTTTTTTTTTTGGACACAAGCAAGAATTCAAACAAGTATTTAAGTTCGTGTCACTTTCTCAATTGGCTCTTGCTTTACGGAGACCGTTGAGCCAATAATAAAGAAATAAGTAAATTGAGGTCAAATCTTGTTGATTCGCCGTGTCGACGAGCTACTAATGAACAGCTGTTGTCTGCTTGAGTAAACACATACAGTTGGAGGCTAGCATGCAGGTCAGCGAACATGCGAATCTTTCAGGTCTCTAATTATGGTAGCAGACATGTTTAGACACTCTAACCTTTGTATTTTTTCACATTTCGTTAGAAAACCTACGGAAAATGTATAAAAATTCGTAAATTTTTGCTATATTTTAAATCACTAATTGACCCAAAATTGACAAAATCTAAACATACAAATAAATATGAACTATTCATTTTGTACCATCCCTGTAAAATTGCGTTCAATTCAATGGACTAGTTCCTAATTAACTGAGTACTTCACCCACTAAAGAACATCACTCAACTTCACTTGTTTGCGTAGATTATTTTTTTAAGCGACTAGGGTACTGATGTTTTGTAATAGACACTACGAACTATTTTTTTCTCTTTATTTTAAATATAATTTTGGACACATTAAATTCCTTGAAAGAAAATTTATTGTTTCGTAATCTCCAAGGGTTTAATTTACATTTCGGCTTTTTGCAGCATAAATTAAGCGGTAAGCAGGAAAAATGAACCTCTATACCGAATAAATCACTGCATAATAGTCACGCGAAGACTCTCTAACAAACATTTTAATGAGTTTAATAAAGTTTTCGTGGACATTAATTTGGGCAGCCATGACTATAAAATGCTATCTAAATCTCGCATGAAAAGAGCCATTTATGCCAGCATGTATCCTGATGTAAACAGAAGCATCATGGTTTATTGCACTATCGCGATGAAGCAAGACAGAATAAGGCTGCGTACTGTAAATATTTGAAGTATATTATCGCGCAGAGCACTTTTAGAAGGAGTTTACAAGGTCTCACTAGGAAGATAGGACGCAATTGGTGTGGCGCTCCATAGCGTTACTGCCAGATCTGGTATCGTGATGACGGCAGGTACCAAAGACGGTCATAATATATATTTCACATATGCTAGCTAATTTCTTACAATTCCTCACGAAACAACTAGTTTTGAAATGTCCACAGGAAATACCACAGGGCCTCAATAATTTTTAGTAGGAAAACTTACTACGGAACCATAGTTTGCGGACTCAAACCAGAACTTATAGCTAAGACGTTTCAATCAAATTTACTTTGCACGAGAACCACCTCCTGACGTGACATACGAGGAAATAGTAAATGGAAGTTAACATGAAAATTAATAACTGACGATCGAACACTACCATGTCTGTTGAAACGTTTGTCGTATTATGCATGATTAAGGTAATCATGTCTAATACTAAAAACGTTTCAACAGAAATAGTAGGTACATACATACAGTATTAGGCATATTTAGTATCAGTTATTCCGTAATAAACACGATTGTATACTCCATACTTAACAATGTTACTCTTGAGGCATCTGCGTGCAATTTTGTGCTTAAATATCGACTTAAAAGCATTATTGTATTATATGTTGTGTCTTAACTATATCGCTGATGGGTTGCGCCCCGTGTCAAAATGTATTTGTGCAGGGCTGTTATCTCGTCCGTAACTGCCATGGGAAAGACGAATGCCTCCGAATAAGTGTTTTCCAACCCCCTCCCCCCAACATCCTCATTTTTTCACACAATCTCTCTCTGTCTCTCAGCGCAAAAGACACCAGTCACCCCACCGTGACGAAAGCGGACCCGTGAAAACGATAACCAATGCTTTCAGAGCCCGTGTCACTTATTTTGAGGACTTTTTCTTAATTCCTTCCTAATTAAATATTTGGCAAGATATAACTGGAAGTATTTCAATACGGACGTAGTTAATTACATTTCATTACATACATCGTACTCGAAAAAATAAAGTTTAACTATGAAATAATTAAGATAATTTAAAATTTAGATAAAAATTCTATTTCACCGAAAATTAAACACTAAATAACTCCCAGTACCGATTTCATCCTATAATACGCAGCGAATAGTAAAATGTTGTGCTTCTATAAGGAAACAGTAGGTTATTCGCTATATCCTTCGTTCATTAAACGAAAATGGTTATTGTTAACAAAGGAGGTGACGCAGCCTCTTAAGAGATGGAATCTGACAAACGACTCTAGCAGCTGGTTTACTCGAGCGTGCCTGTGACGTAAACATGCAAGACCTGTCGTGTATGCAGTCATGAACAAGTGGCAGCAGTGTGGCGTACTAGTGCCAGATGTTACACATGCGCAGGCTTACACGATTTGTTCACCGCAAGTCCTCCAGCAGCAATGCGCTCCAGTGAAGCGCTATGCTAAACGACGGTTATAAAATGTATAATCTTTGTTTTCCTCGTGTAGAATTTTAAAACAACTAGTAAATATATTGTGGCGTAATTCAAAAATGTCTACTTACTGTATGCCTCTGTATAGAACAATGTTTAATTAAGGTGCCTATCTACCTGCGCTTTAAACGCGTTGCAGCGAGTTGCAGCTATTATTTTTCGACGAAACTATTTAACGCAAATTATATTTGTATACCTACGAAAAGAACACACACTTCAAACTATATCGCTATAGTTTTAAAAATTCCGTACGTTAATTAGAAGCATAACTGTTGGGCCCCTCAAAATGGCCAAAAACGGGTTGTCCAGACTGGCGTATATGGAAAAATAACAACCGTATTCGGAAAACACAACTATAGAAACAAGCGTTATACTTCGAACTACGCTGCACACAAATAAAATAATAATGTCACAGCTTAAAGCCTCATAGGAAAAAGGACGATAGTAAAGCACTGCACGTCAACTGAGTGGCTTGCACAGAGAGGCGATAATGCTTTATATTCCCCGGTCAATGGTACTCTTACCGCTCCTGCCTGACACACACAAACGCAGCCTATTTAGCGAGGCCCCTTAAGGGTGTTCAAATGCGATAAAACCATAATTTTATATTGACATGAAATAGTGTTATAGGCAGTTCGGGATAAAGTGAGCACTAAAAAAAACCCTGCTAAAGTTCTATTTTCAGCCAATTCGTATCTTTCCGCGCGTAACGGCTAACGACGGATGTGTCTAACCTCTCTGGCCACGTCACTTGATGACTGCGCGTGTAAGATATATTGTGCAGTCAGTAAGTATCTACGTAGTTTTACATTAAAAAGTTTAATAATTATGTAACATACAATTACGTCGATTTCGGTTGATTTTGTTTCAGTATTGTTGTATTTAAGTAGGAAAATACACGGAACTATATTGCGTAATTTCGCTGCCAACCATACAAGCAGTAAGGATACTATAGTTAATGTTAAATTATAAGCAGTAACAGCTGGTAATAATTTTCAAAGGTTAAATTTTTAGTGCTCACTTTATCCCGAACGACCTTATAATTTAGTAGACAATACTTGTGAGTACAGTTTCCTCTCACGAAACAATTTTAACTCGCATAGTTTTCTCATAACGGTGCGTCCAAGTCAAAATTGGTATGTTCTGCTGCCATGCAAATAGTGAAAACCAATTGGCTTACGTAAGTGAAATAATTCACAGTGAAATAACATGCCACGGTCAAGGTAATAAAACATTTTTAAACAATCTTGTGAACTATTTTTGTATTTTAAAAAATTACTGAATTTTCAACTTTTTCCTTGTACTTTTGCGATTTTTTTTTTAAATTCAAAATATTACGTCATGGAATTTTAAATGCTTTATTGCATAGTTCATGGGATGTAATTTCACAGTGAATTATTTTCTTCAAGTAGGTCAGTTGTTTTTCACTATTTGCATGGCAGCAGAACAAGCAAATTTTGACTTTGTCGCGCCGTTATGAGAAAACTATTAAAGCTAAAATTGTTTCGTACGCGGAAACTGTACTCACAAGTATCGTCTACAAAACTAACACTATTTCATAAAAATATAAAATTATGATTTTATCGCACTTGAACACCTTTAAGGCTGCTTTTTCTCGCATTAATAGATACGCTCTGCTCATTATTGTAGCAAAGAGTGGTACGGCGAGCTAGTACGAAGTCCGAAACTAGTTCGATTTTGTACAGCCAAAGCTGCATCGTATGTCTATCGTCGTAGATAGAACTCAGATGCGCAAGGTTGTCCTGTCATTCTC
The DNA here is from genome assembly GCA_003012365.1 of Medauroidea extradentata. Lineage (NCBI taxonomy): Eukaryota > Metazoa > Arthropoda > Insecta > Phasmatodea > Phasmatidae > Medauroidea > Medauroidea extradentata. The sequence continues at coordinate 21,573 of PNEQ01027311.1, forward strand.
CATACGCGCGAATAAAAAAAATTAATGAAACAATGTGTCGTTTGCTTAAGACTGTATGGCGTATACGTAACATAAAATACGGGAACAATTCAAATACCACGCAGTATTTTCATTGCAAATTCTCGAATACTGTTTCAAAGATCCTTTTAACATCAGTCCATATTTTTAGATATTCTAACTGGCTTAAGTTGGGATTAATACGATTATTTTGGTGTAATTATTTCAAACGTAGAACTTAGTTGTTCAAATCGGAGGTTGTCGTAAAACCTGCAACTTAGACGCAAAAAATGCTGAAGAGTTATGAGAATGAAATCAACTCAAGAGAATTATCACAAAATAGGTACAACTGTAACTTCATCACTGAAAGTGAATCCCTAAGAATCATGCGTTAACTTTTCTTTACATATAATCATTGGTGCGGTTAAAATGGAAGTAGAATACGAGCGGCCCAGAGGCGGGACCTAACAAAGTAGCTGGAACGAAGAATTGCGTCCGTATAAATGTTTGCTGTGATGTATAAAAGAGAACACTGACTGACTGACTGACATATCAAACTGCAGCCCAAACCATTGGACCTAGAATCGTGCATTGTTTTTCTTCATTGGGACACATAAAAGGCATATTAGCCAATTTCAGGATTCTCCGAAATTCAACATTCAAGGGAGTGAAAAGACCTTAAAATGTGTTTCCGATTAATTATTGATAAATGTAGAATCCTTCGGGATAAAGAGTTTGAATTCACTTCAAAATGTTGCTTACGTAAATACCCAAAAAGAAGTTTAAGGATTGTTTTGAAATTCGACCTTCAAGCAGTAAAAAATGGGAAAATATGTTTTTTATGAATCGTCTATAAGGCTGGAACACAATTGGCTATCGTCGTGAATTTTACTTCAATTAGTTATGACAAATGACTAACATAGGAATCCAAGACGTTTCGAAATTTGGTAACTACGGGGGTGAAAATACGGGAAATGTGTTTTCGATTATTCCTATATCTATCGAACCAATCGAGACACCGAAATGTTCTTTACTTTAGATTGATGTTTTGACGCTTATGTAAATATCTAAAAGATCATTCAAATATATTTTCCGAATTCAGCCCCAAAGAGGTATAAAAAAGGGTAAAATATGTTTTCGATTCACAATCGATACACATCTACCCCGCTGACAATAGCATTTACACGTGATTTTTGTTTCAGATTAATTATTACTCAAATACCTTGAAAGTAAGTTCACGAATTTTCGAAATTCCCCGCCTAAGGAGGTGAAAAGGTGTGAAAAGTGATTGCGCGTGTTTTCAATCTTCAATCGTCGATATATCATGAACCCAGCGGGTTATCGTCGTGTTTTTACGTCCAAAGGACCTCAAAAACGTAGTCTAAAATGTGATTCAAGTGTTTTTTTTTTTTAATTTTATCTCTTAGGAGGCGAAAAGACCTGGAATGTATTTTAGGTAAATCCTCGATATGTGTGTGTGTGTGTGTGTGTGTGTGTGTGTGTATATATATATATATATATATATATATATATATACACACACACATACATATATTCAGTTTATTTTGGCTACAGGATGATGATTATGCAAGTGGCCGTAAAAAGATTTTAAGATTTTTTTAAAATTCGAACTCTCAGTACTGTACAGGGGTGATATGTGATTTTTAATTAATGAAAGCAGTGAAAAGATATCTCACTTGTTTTCTATCAACCGATGGTACGTATCAAACCAGTAGAGATATTGAGGTGTGTACGTAAGCATCAAAGAAAGTTATGCAAGGTTTTTTATAAGATAACTTAGTTATTAAGAACAAAACTTAATTTGTAAACTTTCAAGCTAGACGATCCGAAAAGCAAGTACGAACAGAAATAAATAAATTATACTGAGTTTTCATTCTACAGTTACATCGAGACGTTTTATTTTACAACCTCTTTAGCCATGGAAATTAATATTTTATTTTTAAAATCAGTTTTCGTGAGTAATATCGACGTTATGTGGCGCACTTGTTTGAAGCTCTGGTCTATTGTTCGGGAGGTTAGGGCTCAAATTCTTTTAAAGGCTGTGCAAACGTGCAATTCTGACACATAAGAACTGCAAGGCATATTAAATTAGTGCAATTTGGATGAAGTCGTTCAAAAGTGGTAAAATGGATTGTGCTGTCCAATGAAGTTCCTCGACAGCATAAGTCCACATATACCATCTCACTAACCTCAAGGTTGGGGCTCCAAATACGCTTATATGCGAAACATTATCCCGCCAAAACTCCATAATGGCACTTTATTTCAAGTGAAGGTTTTGAAAACAAATATGTTATTGAGGGCATCACCAACAATGTTAGTGCTCGAGGGAAATCAATCTTCATACAATGTATGTCATTCGATTACCCTCTTACAGTTAAAATATGTAATTACTCCACACCGACAACTTTGCTGTGACTATAAATATGGCCCAGGCGTAGTCGCTGTTAGTGACAGGAACAAACTTAAGGCTGCTTTTCGCATGAACAGCTGCTGCAGAAGTAGCATAACTAGCAGCTTTATAATTTTAACATTTGGCTGAACTACCTATCTGGTGAACAAAGAGGTTTTTCAGTTAAAGCAAATATTATCTGCTATGAGTAACATACGTGAGCAAAGCCGCGGACACACTGCTAGTATGGTATACAGCCTAATAAATGGGTGGGTGATAATCCTTCACGGTAAGTTCTGCGTACCACCCCCACCGCCTTCATTTTTCTCTCTCTCTCTCTCTCTCTCTCTCTCTCTGATTAACTTTGAAGTACAAGCCGTTCTAGCAAACTTATTTTGCTCATCAAAGAGGTAAGTATTCTCAAGGTTAGTGGTTAGTTCTTGTTGAAAAGAAATACGTCAACATTATTTTCAGAACATTATTTGCGCTGAGAGCGCAAACATCATCGCAAATGCAAATGGTTACTGTCGGATGTCAGATAAAACGACACCCAACAGAGTGCCTTTTTTTTTTATGTAGAGATGTTAAACGAAAACGAATGGCTATTGCACAAGTCATGTCATCGACGCAAAATACTTACGAAATCAGAAGCAATACCTGTGTTTCTTGCCAGCGGCTAGCCTTTTTAGCCGCGTACGCCATCAATGCATTCCTGAGCATAAAAGCGCGGACGTGCTCAAGGCTACACAGATGCATGCACCACAAGCCACATCGCCTACTACATTCAATGTTACTGACGTTCATTTTTCGGCTACGTGCCTTTCACGGAACGTAAAGACGCGTAAGTTTCTGGTCTACTACGCTTCTTATAACGTCAGTATAATGTGACAGTGTCTTATGGAAAACAGTTTTAAAGGGCTTTCAGGATAAAGTGAGCACTAAAAATTTAACATTTGAAAAACGTCATCAGTCGTTACTGCATATAATTCAACATCAACTACAGTCCTCTTAGTGCTTGTACGATTGGCAGCAAAATTACGCAATATAGTTCCACGTATTTTCTTATTTAAACACAACCATACTGAAACAAAATCAACCGAAATCGACATAATAGTATTTTATGTAATTAATAAACATTTTTTATCAAACTATATCGATTCCAATTCACTTAACAATTAATCTTACACGCGCAAATATCAAGTGACGTGTCTAGAGACATTTCCCGTCGTTCGCCGTTACGCGCGAAAAGATACGAATTGGCTGAAAATAGAACTTTAGCAAGGTTTCTTTGAGTGCTCACTTTATCCCGAACCGCCTATAGTATTTTATAATATGTGTCGCAATATTAGGCATGTTTTGTTATAAAATTAACCTGAGATGTCTATTTCACCACATGTACTGTACATTCTGTATTGCGTCGAGACACATAGTACAAAATATTAACAGTTATTGTTCATAACTAGCTGTTTAATTTTACTGAAGTTATATAAAACAGAGTATATCAATCGTCTGCAGCTCATCCTTTGTTTACGTCAGGCAACGGTCTTCAAGGCATGGTCCTCGGAGGTATTTACCTAGTGGCCCGCCGGCCTTTTATAAAGAAACATGCATTAATAATAACGTGTCTGTGAACATAAACAGTATTTTTAATCTTCGTCATACCGCAGTAGTTCTTAGAGGCCCGCAGGTGTCACTCAGTCTGTGAATGTGGCCCACGCTGTTTTGCAGGTTGATGTACATGCTAAGTCGTTTATTTTTGTTTATGTAATTTATTTCCGACAAAGTAAGCGAAATGCATGCAAGAATCACCCGCCACAGGCTTATTACAAGACAGCAAAGATTTACAAACGGGAACTTTCACATTGAGCAATTCGTGAACAAAGTGTGTACCAGACAGTGTATTGTATTACCTGTTAGCGCTACAATGCTGGTGGGCTGAATGCAGGCGCGGCGGGAGTTGCGACGGACAACCGGGGATAAATGGCGCCCATCGTCGCGGAAGCTGCAGTGTAACCTGCAGACTGCAGCCGAGAACACAAGTCCAGTTATACTAACGTCACCCAGCCTTGAAACTTCCCACCCGGCCCGCTCTGCGGACGAGCTGCCCAACACAGTGGGCAACACATAACCCAGGCGAGTCCGGCATAGGTTTGACCATCCTACGGGTCTACGAATTTCAACTGTCCAACTGCGAAAACTAACTATTTATTATTAAAAGTGCTACGTGACTAAAAACACACCCAACAATCACAAAGAAGGAATACTGCCACATCAAGAAACTTTGCCATTTGTATGTCTTAGATAAAAGCGGATATACTTTTTCTCAAACCTCTTTCTATAGTAGTAATTTTTAATAAACTTACTGAAGAATATAATAAATACGAATTTTTTTTTTTTAAATTATCCATTAACAAGTTATTTCCATTTTGTTAATTTCACATTTAAAAACTCACTGGTTGTAAGCTTGGTAAGCATAGCTCTTTAAAAAAGTAACAAATACAAAAGTAATTGATCTCACGCGTCGTAGCTGAACTTCAGTGGAATTTTTGTACTTGCACACCAAGAAATTTCTTAAAACATAGTTTCCAAAAAATTTGCAACATTGCAAATAATGTGAAGCGACGTTTGAAAGTACATATATACTGGTCTATTTCTGTGCATTTACGAACAATTTTCGTATAGGCATTGTTACAAACGGTCATTTTATATCTACATTCAGTTTCTTGTAAATTTTGCAATTTTTATGGAACGCAGTCTAAAAAAACTTAAAAGAGTACAAACATTTTTGTACGTAATAGGCCGCCGAAGTAGATTAGGTTTTACATAGCACACTAGGTAAATGGGATTTTTTGTATACTTTAAATACTTGCAGCATTCTTCTTGTGGTAACCTACTGATATTTGGGTTTCTTTATACTGTAACATATTATTTTTTAGCCACATTATAAGTAAAAAGGACTGATGCTATCTCCCGGGTTACCAGTAGGTGCTGATTGTCGAGGTAAAAAGTCGCCCGTAATACATATGTGATACACCACTGCTGGGGCGCTAGTCGTCCTATTATCATTAGTATAATTAACCAAACCGCCTGCTTGCTTACTCCCATCCCGAGCACATAATTGTCGAGTGTGGTGTAGCACAATCTGAAACTCCCATGCAAGGACGTGTGAACCGTAAGCTGTGTGTACGATGACCTTGAGCTGTAACTCAAGCTACCTCTGCAGCTGCAATAGCAAAAGCATCACCACGAAGTCGTGGGTTCGAATCCCAAAACCCTAAGATGTACCCGTAAGTGCAATTTATGGAACTGTCTGGTTTAGCATTCATGACCAAATTTACCTTCCCGCATACTGAAAACGAACGTAAACACGTTCATAGAAACAATCGAAAGTTTATGACTTAATAACATCCAGCTACATCTAACAAGCCACACAGAAAAAAAAAACAGGAAAACTGTTTTAGCTCATTTTATATATCTTTGGTACACATTGCCTAATTCACTTCAGTTAAAATGTTTACCAACGGCTGTTAGGGGCATCTGCAGATGTTACTCTACCTAAAACGCAACTGTACAATAAATCTCACGAACCGTCACGAACGGACCTCTGTAGACCTAGCACAAAAAAAAAAAACTTTGGACGGCTCAGGATAAACCTCATGACACCAAGTACCTGGCATCAGACAGGCAACATATGAATGAGAATAATGAGTAAATAGAATGAAATCCTCACGCCAATTATGAATGTATGCATCCATGTAACTATACATAGTACCTCACTACACAAACTTTTCCTGCAAAAAGAAAGTTAATTTCCCTTTTATGTTTAAGTTTATATAATTATACCTTACACCAATGTAGTTTCCCATAAAGAGTATGTGTGATAACATAAGTTAACGCATTCTTATACAATAGCGTAATCTTTTGCATTGGAATCGAAGTTATAAAAATTCAGCGTATTTAACAGTTCATCTGAAAAGCATCACAGCCAACACTTTTGCTTACAAATCTTTTATATAAACATTATTTTCTGCACAAACTACCTTCTGGGAAGCACAACTTACATAAGTCAGCAATTAATCGATACAGTAAACGAAATGCTGGCTATTCTAACCAATACATTCAAATAAACTTTACTTCAATTCGATAACAGTGCTATTATAGTTTCACCTGCTGCTTTATTAAATTTATGATCTGATCTATCGTAATGCAACCTTGTAAACCCACAATTAGTGATAAATGATAATTTCGTCTCGACTAAAAAGTTATTTAAAAATTTTTGACATACAAAAATAGTTTTCAATTTATACTTTCAATAATAGGTTTGTTTTATTCCTGCGATAGAACACTGGTTGCTTTATTGCCGTTTAAACAAGACACTTCTTTGTACAAAATAATATAATGAACTAAAATAACTTGACCCTGTTAAGTAATTTTATATTAACATAGTCAATGGCGACTTTTGCGTGCTTTCGTTTTGCTGCAGTCCAATGAAGCCGTTTACGAAAGTTAACATGCTAAGAGTTGAGCTAAGCTTCCCCAGTTACGTGACCAGGCGGGAATCTAAGACAATACTAAATACTAACTATACGTGTAAAAGATGCTACAACAGCAGCATCTTTTCGTAAGTTATGTCCCGACACGAACTACAGAACAATAAAATACACGGTATAAATTAGTACTGCACAAATATAATACTTTTATATTAGGCATACGTTAGAATGAAACTTTCCATTTCCTCTTCACAAACCGACGAATAATTGCTTCGTGTTTCTTTATTATATTAAACAACGTGACTACTGTTTCTACGCACCATTTTTCGCGGTTCTTCTGTACACGCTAGCTTATCGTTCGTGTTAGCTCTGGTCACTTGTTGAGCTCTTCAAGTAAACTTCACTTAGTTAACTATTTTAACGCCACAATTAGAAATTAAACTTGGAATGTTGAATCAACGAGAGACATATGGCATAATTATCTCGTATAAATAACTAATTACGGGTTGGTTTGCAACGGTAGGCCCTCACCTGCCTGGGTCCTTGTCCAGCCTATGCCAGGCTATCTCACTTGTTTTGTTGACGTTATCCATTTTCTTTCAGTAAAAAAAGGGTTCAATGAATTATCGTCCATGTATCTTAATAAAAACATTGCATTACGATTAGGTGCGTATTAATGGATTAAATTGGCACTAGGAGTGATTTAGTCTGACATTGTGAGATAATTATTACCTAAAATTTTGAATTAGCTTGATTAATCCATAATTACGCTTTAATACTTAGAATACAATGTGCGTAATGGAAGGTAATGCAACTAGCTAAGTTTCTGGTAAAATATTTTCAAATAAATATTGCCGAGCTTAGAGTTAGAGAGAAATTAAGAAAAATGCAGCATGATTAGCGACACGGACTATTAAGAGTTAGTGAACCTTAGCTCTTTTTACGTTTGAGGCAAAGAAAGTGAGAAGGCGATAAGTCGTATATAACACGTCCGTCAAACACCTCATCGACTATAAGCGCGGAGTAATAACAAGCGTGTAGTGTTTTAGCAGAAAGTGTTTTTCAACTGGACTTCAAGCGATAATACCTAAATTTTATTTGTGAAGTTTATGTGGTAAAGTCCAATGCAGGTTTCTATGATTTTGTTTTACGATTACGGTTGATATTTTCTCAGGTACAGGTACGTGAAAAAGTCATTTTTAGCACTTTTGAGAAGCTTGGAAATCATGTTTTTGATTAGCGACGCCATTGTTATATCCATAGGGACACCCTTTGAAGTGTGTCTTCTTCTTCGTATATAAACGCATAGGAAACATTTTAATATTATACAAGAAAAAAATACTTTCAGTACCATGCTGCAGCACGATTCACGTGCCAGGTCCACTAACTTACTTCAACATTGAACATAGGAGCAGCCCTCTTCTGCAGCTGACCTGGGCCTGCTTCCTTCCACCACGCCCTCGAGGTTGGTGCCAATAAATACCTCCGCTCTAACTGTGTTTCCGATACTGGTGGTGCTATAATAAGTAAAAATTAATTATCAGCCAATTTTTACTGTTCAAATCTATTTTATTTCAATAACTTCAAATATGGACACAAGACAGATTTAAAGAATATTCAAAACAGCCCTAGTGGCGTGGCTGCAAAATGAAAAGAGTTTCTTAAACTGATAACCATCTTCCCAATAGTTGACAGTGGAGCGTTCCGGAGTGAGCAAAAACATAATTTTATATTTGTATGAAACTGTGTTAGTTTTGTAGACGTTACATTATCCTCTTACTATCAATTTAGCTCAGCCAGTTTTCCCACAGTGGCACTTCAAAGTTAAAATTTGCATGTTTTTAGTTTATACACCTCCCGGGAACGAACCGACATAATGAAACGAAGTAATTCGCAATAAAAGTACATGTCCCAGGTTAGGGCTTTACGTATATAAAATCCCATTAAAACCATATTTTGTATTTTCCAAAAATTTCTGACATTTGAAATTTCTTTTTTGCTACTTTAAGAAATTTTCTATAAATACAAAAATATTTTGTATTGAGTTTTTATGTGACTAAAGCCCTAGCCCATGGTATTAATTTTTACTGCGAATTATTTGGTTACATTATGTTTATTGGTTTCCGGTGGGTGTATGAACTAAAAACATGCAAATTTTGACTTAGAAATGTCATGGGAAAACTGGCTCAGCTAATGTTTTTTGTAAGAGGCAAATGTACTGCCAAGTGCCAAGTAATGAGTCTACAAAACCAACACTTTTTCATACAAACATAAAATTATGTCCCCCTCCCCCTTCTGAAACACCCTTATGCATTCAATTCATACCTACAACGTCTAGCATTAGGCAAGAAAAATTTCGAAGATGTACAGAAAATAGCTCAAATTTCTTTAGTGAGGTAATCAGAGTTACAATACACGATTAAGGGAGGGGGTACAAGGTCCACATTTATTATTTTCAACGGTAAAGTGTTATTGTACATGTCGCTGCACGAAACCTTGAGGCGCTGCGTGAAGACACTACAACGGGAAGCGTACACAGTATGACAAGCAGATGTTACTGTCGAGCTGTCAGCAAAGACATTGCGGCATCAGGTTGTTTGCGCTATTCTGTTGCCTGAGGTGTAAGTACACGTTACATAACACACCAGCTGTACAGTCTGGCGATAGCCGCAAGTTTTACAGTTAGTATACACGTTTCGTAGTCTTACTGCTCAGATAAAACTATCTACACGTAACGAATGTACTTCGTCTAGATTCACTTAGCAGTTAGCGCAATTCACCCCGTAATTTGATCCGCCTATAAATATTGCGCGGAGATAGGTCATATTAACGTCACTTAAAAAGGAGAAAAAAAGGAAAAACCCGCCAGCTTATTACGTAAACTGAAAACAATACCAACCCACATTTTAAGTAAATTTAGAACATACAGTACTTAGTAAAACATAAAACATATTCATACACTGAACCACATCTGTGTTCCAGATTAAAAACCAAGAACACAAACCTTCAAGGTTACATAGGAGGAAAATGTGTGGATAGGGAGACACACTGTCCCTCCACTACATTGGATTGCCACTAACATTCCACTGATTAAGTATGTTGAAACATGCTCCATCGGGAATCTATCGAAAACTACAGATTGCAACAACTAATTGATTAATATAAATTCATTAGGTAACTGAAATAAGTAGTATACGCAACGTCCAAATCTCAACAGAGTTGCGGTAAAGTATGTAAATTTTTCCCATCGTTAACTTTAATAATGCGAGCCATTTTTTAAGTAACACAGTACAACTTCACAGAGAAAACAAGGCGAAACATATATTAATGGAACGGTAACACAATAATCGAATAACGGAGATACAGAACCTACTATTCGCTGTACGTTAAAGTGTCAGGTATCAATCAAAGTACATAATGTACCTTAAAATAATGAGAAAACAAAAATTAGTTACATGTTTGATTTAGAAATAGTGGTTAACTATAGTTTCCAACTTCAGTATGTAGTCTAAGATTACCAGTACGTTAAATTACGTTAAATGTGGATACCTTGATTGCAGGAGTAACATTAACCTAATCAAAGTGTTTAATTTGATGCATGATGAAGCAATGACAAACCTTAGCTGAACAGATCAAACTTAAGGGTTTAAATACTTAAATATACGTATTTATTCTTCACTACATGTAGGGCTCGGTAGTTTTCGCAAAAAGATTTTTTCCCCACTTTGTTTCAGTGTCTTACGTGCACACCTGCAGCTCAACTTCATGGCTATCGACAGAGTGTTTTTGTGCAGAGTCGTTATTCATTTGACTGTGCCAATCAGTACTCGGACAACTGCCACACATAATGTCTGTGATTTGCGGGTTAACCTTCACACGCTGGCTGTTAAGACATCCAATCACTGACCACAAAGCAGAGATGCAGGTGCGTGCGCACGTAAGACACTGAAACAAAGTGGTGCAAAAATCTTTTCGCGAAAACTACCGGGCCTTAACTATATGGCGCCGAAACAAATATCACGGGTCGGTCAATGTTACCCTTGCTGTCAAAGTATCCACATTTGACTGTTATCGATATCACATTTTGGTTTCAGAAGACAACTTCTGTTTTCAAATCTGACTAGTGTAATTTGTACTGATTAGATAGTTAACTAAATTAATATATTACCACAATTCTTAGTCAGGAAGTGATAGCCGGGAAGTGACAGTCGTGGAGAGTCTGGAAGAGAGTCGGGAAGAGTATAGTATTGCAGAGTCTTGTGCAGAGTCTGGAAGAGTCTAGTATTGTGCGGTCTTGTGGAGTCGTGACGAGTCAGTGAGTCTGGAGTTCGAAGTCTGAAGAGGGGCAGCGCCCTTAGGGGCGGCGTTGCCACTGGGGCGGCGATGGACGTCGTTAGAAGTGACGGGCCGAGAGGAGACACTGGCGGCGGCACAGATATGAGGTTCCAGCACCTTGGGGGCGGAATCACGACGGCGCCGAGGCCGATGTAACATCGGCGAAGCTGACGAGGTGTAGCGACTCGAGGATGGCAGCACGATGGCAGCGGTGGTCGGTGTCGAGGCTGAGTAACATCAGCGCCCTACAGAAGGGACACACAACACTCAGGTGTTGTGTCGGCGCGACTAAGCTGACGAAGTGTTGTGTCTCGAGGATGGCAACACGGCAGCGGTGGTTGGTGTCGAGGCTGTGTGACGCCAGCGGGCTGCAGGAAGGACGAACAACACTTGTGGTGTTGTGTTGGAGTGCTGCAGAGGTGGTGAGTTGTGGAGAACAGCACTGACGGTGTTGTGTCGAAGAGGGCAGTAACTGGCTACTTGAGGAGACTGTCTACCTGGTGATTCAAGAGAAGAAGTGCTTCGAGAGTTCGCTATTGGTCCTGCTCGGAAGAGGTGCTTGTGCAAAGAGGCTGGTGAGGACATCTTGGTGATGTCAGGAAGACGTCTTGGTGACGTCGGAGTCTACTGCGAGGCTACAGGCACATACCTTCGGAGCAGTACTGGGTGAGACAAGAGGGCTTCTGCTGCGGGTCGACAGGTGAAGAATGAGGTGCGCGACGGGAATAGAACCGAAGACCTCAAGAGTGAAGACAGTGGTGCACTCTGGGTGCTGCACTGTACATGGTGAGCCATCCTCCCTTAGGACTGTTAAGGTTGTACATTGTCATTTGAGTAACTGTTGATTGGATATATGACAGGATTTTGTGATTTGTAGTGTTTAATTAATTAATGGTAAATATTCTTGTGCTTTAATTGTCTAAGTTAATTAATGTTCTG
>PNEQ01027312.1:0-33745 GCA_003012365.1 Medauroidea extradentata
TATATATATATATATATATATATATATATATATATATATATATATATATATGTATATATATATAAGTGTTAACGTATGCTGCATGACTCACTGAATTCCTCTTTGCACAGAACAATTATGATTTGCTTCCACATTTATCACCGTTATACGTTTGGTCACAGCACCAGCATGGCACGACCAATAGAATCCTTCGTACCCAGAGAGAAGAGGCACATCAGACCGAAAAATAGGACTTGAGTATTCTAATTCTTCGTCTCGTTCCTAATCCGCCTTGCACAAAATATTTTACCATGAGATTTAGTTGGCGAGGTTATTTTTAAGTGAATTTTGCATGTGTGTTGAATTGTATAAAAGCAACTTTAGCAGCTCACGCAAGATTGTTGAAGTCAACAAACTGCAACTTGTTCCGCCTCGTGAGTTCGTCAAACGCTGTACACAGCTAATTCGACAACTAGAATGGCTAGTTGGTGTCTGTGTACTAGATTGGCAGCATTTTGTGTGTGCGAGGCAAAATATCTATGCAGCACTAAAGTAGCCATCAGCGTAGGTAACGCAGCATCACCTCTACGGGAAAGCTACTCTACTGGTGCGCTGGGCTTTCCTAAGATAATATTATCATATGCTGTTTTAAGGCCATACTAGGTAGTTTTCTTTTTCACGTTAGTGCAAAAAACTCGAATATTTTTAACGGAATGTTTTCAAATTATTCAAGACTTACGATGCACAATTGTATGTAAACATTTTACAAACTAATTCACAGATCATTCGCAAAAAAAAAAAATTCTGAACTTTAGTTTATTTTCACAACAAAGTTGGTGAAACTTAGGATGCAAAATTCTGGAAAATGTGAGGTTTATTGATATAAAAATAATTACGTACAAATAACGACATATTGGCGACAAAACTATGTCGGTATTTTTTGATTTGAAAATTATGTTGCTTAAAAAAATTTCCAAAAGCACTGTAAAACTACCCTGCGTAGCTTTAAGCGGTAAAATGTAATTTTATTTGTGGTATGTAAAGGTTATAAATTCATACTAATGTTAATTTTTTTTAAATTCTTTGGTTGGTAATTTTTTCAAATACAGCATTCTGGATGCAGTTTTAAGTCATTTAGAGAAGGCCGAAATTCGTGTATCTAATGATCGTGTTGAATTAAAAATTTAAGTTGTTATTTTGAAGGCATTTGCTCTTTTCGTGAATGCATTGAAATAGCTGAACGTTAAGTATTTTCGTCAAATAATTAACAACTGAATGGAATTATGAATAATCTCTGCGCGAGATGTTTACGGGTGCTAAAAAATTTTTAAAATAAAAACACAATTATTTTATTAAATTAGGTTATTATAGAGGCCCAGATTTTATCATATTAATATTATAAAAATGTATGTTTTCCATTTTTGTACATTTTGTGGTTTCAAGCACTTATTTTTCTCAGAACAGTTTTTAATTTTTTACTCGATAGTAAAGCATACTACCGCATAGTACTATATAAATAAACGTCCGGTGATGAAATATCTGCTCGGCAATATAATTTCATCGAATTTTGATGAGTAGTTCAGATTTTATTGACGATTGAGTTTTGCAATCGTCCGCTTGACATCGTACCTTTCCATACCGCTTAAGACACCATGCTCCTTAAAACCCCTGTTCCTAAGCCCTCCAGCATTGCTTAAAAGCAGCAATTTCTGACTGCCGTATTTTGAAATGTACTAACTTGATTAATGTAAAACTCTGATATAAACGTGCACTGAATTTTACTACAGACTTTCAACCGATAAAATCGTATGGTCACCGCTTAGTGCTCCATAGTAAAAACAGTTCGACGGGATCTTTGCACGGAAGTTTAGCGCTTGGCTCGTTGAGGCGATGCGGCATTTGATGCGCGTTTCTAGGTCGCCCTTATATCTCGGTCGTTTATGAGTCACTGACGTGCAGTTGCTGTTACGAAATATTTATCTACTGATTTGTAGTTTCCAATTTTTCATTGTTTATTTCCGGTTCATTTGTGTACTCTGGACTTCTGGGAATTACGTAACTTATATGGCAGTTTTAAGTCAGTTTTGGCGTGTAAAATTACACGCAGAAATTGAAGGATATTCTTTAGGCACTCACTGAAGCATTATCTTCATTTTACGGCTACAAAAGTACAGGGACAAGACGTAAAATCATGTTTAGGCGAATCACAGATTAATAAATGAAATTAATTAATTAATTTATTTATTTATTTATTGTACGCCAACCGAATGCCTAGCGCATAGAGGTGGTCAAGCAGGAAGTCGGTAAGCAAAAGTAAACCCTACTGCATGCAAAAATTATGACCCGATCCCCAAAATAACCGCAGGAAGACAAACCCCTTAGCGTCTGGTCAGAAGACGGTTCTGTAGTTCTGAAATTCATGATCAGTGAGGTACAGAACAATTTAACAGAAATCATAGAATAGCCAAAAACCAGGGAGCCAGACCAAAAGAAATGTGCTTACGCGTGCACCAAAATTACTGTGCGGTACGTGACAAACACATTTGTCACCGTCGTTCGAGTAAAGAGTGTGCCGTGCACGACGTCTATTGAAATTAAGGTTTCCTGAACTGCTAGTACAATGCCAGGCCGTTGTGAACCGCGGGACGATTTTGGCCGTGTTATGCCTGTAAGAGTGTAACATTGTATAATCGGTAACATCCGCCCGAAAGTGCACGGTAACACTACGCACACGTCGAAATATTTTTGCTACTTGCAGTAATGTCGTGTTTTATGTTTAGAGTTTGAACATATTTTAAATGTCTTGGTGAATTTTATTTTCTTTAATTACGTAGCATGGACATTTTACTAAAGAAAATGTTTTTTTCTTAATGCTGCAGAATTTCACCTTGAATATGAAATAGTAAATGTGAGTAAATTTATACATGGTATATTGCAATTTTGTTGTTTCGATAATTTCCACATCAGCTTCAATTGTTTACTACGGTAGTTTCGGTTAGCAGGATTCCCTTTCATTGATGTATTTATATCAACTCGGATGAATATCATTACCGACATAATACGGCATTGTAATATAAAAAAAGAGAACTAATAGGAAAAAAATTAAATGTAAGATGATAGTGCTTCTCTGTGTTGCTGTTCTTTTCTTATTTCCATTTAAGTTTTGCGTTTGGACCGGATTTGCTACAAAGCCGTTCTAGTGTATCTTTTCTTCGTAGATAGCAGAACACGGTGAATCCATTTTTCTTATGCGCCTTAGGCACAATTATATGTCAAGAGGCAGATAAAGAGACGGGAAGAAATGTGCACGAGAGAGCCACGGAGGGGAGAAAGGTAAACTTATGTTCTCATAAGTTACATTTGTTCTTTATTGCCACGACACGTTTTTCCATAACTTCTCTTGTGCGCATTCTATACTCATTTCTTTATATTTACGTTGGTACGTTGTAAACTGGTTCTTAGCCATAAAGTTTGGGTGGGAGCGGTGAAATTTAATTTGAACCGTTTACTTGTACTGTTTTGTTACTCATTTATAAAGTATTTGAGATTACATTTGTGCAATTATAAACATGACGTAGACCTGTTACGATAGTAGAAAATAATAACATTTGTTTAGGGGAAGTGAAGCAATATTATAAAACTAAAATATTTCGTAGCTAACCTCGCTGAAATAAGCTGTGACGTATTTATGCTAACATAGGCATACGGTATAGGTCAATAAAATGTGTGACCGAATAGATTTTTAAGGTGACGCAACTCACTTCCTTCGCAAGTCGATATAAAAAAAACATTGGCATCACAAGTGGTTGATAAGATAGTTTACTGTTTGGTAAAATATTGTCTTAGGATTTTCGCAATACAATTTTGTCTAATAAAATGTGTTAACTTCAGATAATGTGTTCCGTCATGATTAAAGAATGAATACAGTCCTTCAAAATTGTTTGTCTTAATATATTATATTTTGTTGAGTACGTTTATGTGATGCTGATAGAAATATATTTTTAACATATTTTCTTCAAATTTTGGTAATGCACCAGTTTGATTTTCGTAAGTGCAGGAATATTAATACAGGTTACTTTTTAAGTTTTAGTTCCTATGGAAATATCCGATTGTTTACTATTCATGTTACACTTTTGAGAGCTTATGTAGGTAACATCGCAGGATAAAAGGCAATAAATAGCCTAACTTATTGGTCTCGTGTCGGTTGAGAGATCAATTATTCAAAGATTTTACTTTCCATGTTGTTTTATTTACTTGAAAATCTGTTTATCTTTGTTAAAACATGAAATTCGATGCTTGCAATTACGACAGGAAATCTAAGTTTATGCAGATAGTGAACATGAACTTTAATCCATAAACTTCGAATTAGGCTAAATGGGGTGAAACCTTACACAGTTTAAGAGGCAATTTTCTCAGACGTGGGGGTGGCTGTTGGTATTAAGCGATAAGCGAAGGAAGGGCGCGACACACTAATAGCAGTCAATCTCCGCGTAATAGAAAATTGCTTCTAGGGAGGTTGATAATCACCGGTTTATATATGGTATTTTTGTTTCTTTCCTTAAAACTCATAGCTTGTAATTATATTGCAAATTATATGTATAAAGTTGAAAACACAAACAATGTTAATAGTTTCGTTAAAGTTTTTAAAGCCGCTTCACTTTCGGAATCTGTTAAGACATTTTAAAAATAAATTGCCAAGTATTTTGTTATGAAACATTTGAGCACCAACACATTTAATGTTGTGTGTTACTTTCTTATACAGTGATAAACATGCTGTATTTCCTCGCAAATACCCAAACTCCGAGAACATCTCTGAAAATTCTAACAAAAATTACTAATGCAAGAGGGTATTTACAAAGGTGCATTGTTACGCCAAAGAAGGCAATTCAAATGTAATACTTGAAGAATAAATAGCAAACGTTTTGGAAAATATATAAACATATAAGGATTTGTGAATCAGTTTTGAATATGTACAGAAGATCAAGAATTGTACGAATAAACATATTTCACAGGATAACAGAATACCGTTCACAATATAAAAGAATATATTTCATAGTAGAAAATATGTTCGTTTACGGTCGAATTATTATAGTAGCTCCAAGGCCTGTGTTTATAATTAGGAGCAGTAAAGAATTTCTGTAGCAGTTGTAAATCATTTAGTAAAATCTTAAATTATTTCCCTCCACTATCCCCTCACATAACATATGTTGATATAAGGCGTACTGGAAATGATTTATATAAGCTCACATTGGATAGTAGTTTTTTAATACATTTGCGTATAATAACTTTCTTCATTCCATTTTAATTGGTAACAACAACAATGTATCAACCACAAAATGTGGTGGGTACACTGGTTTGCTATTTCAAAACCGCTATTATCGTGTTAAAATACCATTAAATTTTATATAAATATCTGAACAGTCAAGTTATAAAAAAACTGAATTCTAGATAATGAAACATCAAAAGGCTTGAAAGCAGATAACTCTCGACGTGAACAAATTGCAAGAGTATGTTAATGACAGCTCAAACAATTAAACTAATAACATAACACACTTTAAACATTTTCAGGAATTTTAAGTCTTATAATTGAAAAAATATTGCAGAGAGACTTAAACCTATTTAAATGACTGCCTTATCTTAAGAATTATACAGTTGCGTTTTTAATTTTGCATCGAAAGTTGTGGTTTTCTCAAATAATAGTGTTTTCTGTAACTTTCCTGCTTAATATTATGTTCGTGATCATTCTCGTACATGTATTGAGTAGGAAAGTTACTCCGGATATATATGTGTTACTGTCAGTTAAATACAAATTTTCTAATCCTTTTCTGTGACCGAATAGGTTCTAAATTTCACAGCGGACTTGTTGTTCTCAAGAAAAGGTAGCGCAGGATATTACCATCTCTGACTTTATTACTAAGTTTATTTGTAAGGTTCATCTGCTGTTATTACAATCAGTATTTCTATAAGAGTCAAAATATTCCTCAGTGCGTTCATTCCAGAACGTGAAGTAGCTTTTAAATGTTCACACAATTTTCTGACGCAATATTCTGCAAGTTTCACACCTTTATTCTTACCTAGTTTGTTAATATATTTTGTATTTTATGACATTAAGGGCGCCGTCTTCCCGCGCGTGAGAAGCTCAAAAGCGACAGATCTGTAATGTCGACCTTGATGCGCACATAAAATGCCACGTCGCCTCAACGAGCCAAGCGCTGAACTAGCAGTGCAAGGTTCCCGCCGAACGGTTTTTACTATGGGACACTAAGCGGTGACCATATAATTTTATTGGTGGAAAGTCTGCAACTAAGTTCAGTGCAGATATCACTATGAATTTCACATACATCCGGTTAGTACATTTTGAAGTAAGGAATTCTGAAAAGGCTGTTTTTAGCCATGTCGGAGGGCTTAGAAACAGTGTTATTAATGAGCGTGGCGCCTTAACAATGAGGTTCCGACCTTGCTTCAAGTTAGTTTTCTTTTCGTACGTTGGCACAATGTGCACACGTGGAATATTTTCGTAGGAAAAACCTGTTTACCAACGCAGTGCAACGCATTTGAAGTGTTGTGTAGACGGCCGCCTTAAGGGCGCGGTCTACCGCAACGTTCATCACCGTGTTTTAATTTTTATTTTTATACCAGTTTTTTTTTTCTTGTTTTAGACACAAAATGTGACTAAATTTTCCTCTTGGAAAAGTTTTTTATCTCCCATAGTTTTTGCGTAAGGGCTCGTTAAAGCCAAAATTTGTTTTTCCGTTTTAAGGACGACTCTAATATCGACTCACTTACAAAACTGAAAATAATCTAAGTGAATAACGATATTGTAGGCTACAATTTCAGCTATTTTAAACCACAAAACACTTTTTTTTATTAAAAAAATTATTGAATTTTTCAAATGTGTATTTTAAATTTCAGCATTTTTATTTAAATACGAAAAAAAAATGCTTTGTTTTTATGTACGTCACATTGTAGCCTGCAACGTCTTTATCCACTGTTTATTTTATATTATTATTTTTTTGGTCTCTCATTTGCTTTTAGTGTAGTCCTTAAAACGGAAACATGCAAATTTTGACTTTAACGAGCCTTTATGCAATAACTATGCTAGATAAAAAACTTTTCTAACAGGAAAATTTATTCATATATTGTGTCTAAAACAAGATAAAAATATATAAAAATACGAACACGGTGATGAAAATTGCGGTAGAACGGAATTTCCTGCCTCTGTCTGAAAGGAACGTCGAATTTCAGTAATGAATGGAGCACTCAAGAATTCTACACTTCTAATTCAATACACAGTTTATTGTATTTCTTTCAGACGGCAGTTGAGTAGTGGTTAGACTACTGGCCTCCCACCTCTAAAATTCCTATTTAATCATCGGTAAGGTTGCCTGCTGTTATTTGTATGCGAGAAACATGGTATATGTTGCTGTTGGCCGGCGAGATTTCTGTCGAAAATCATGTTTTACCCGCCCTTGATTTCGACTGAAGACATTTTTCTTCACTTTAAGTATAACATTTTCGTCCACACAATCTGTTGCATAGCACGGCTTACGAAACGGTAACAGAAGAGACCTCGCTTTAATATCTCTATAAATAAAAGAGAACACTGGCTGATTGACATGTCAAACTGCAGCCCAAACCAACGGACATAGAATCGTGAAATGTTGTGTATGGTTTCCTCTCAGTTCGTGGTGAGAACTAAGAAGGAAGTTTTTGGAATTAGACCTCTAAGGAGGTGAACAGGAGTGAAATATATTTTCGGAGAATCGTCGATATTGCTTGAACACGTCGGCATACAGTCGTTGTTTTTATTTCAATAGAACAATCATAAGTATGCTTACTAGCCAGTTTGAGGATTTTATAAATTCAACATATAAGGGGGTGAAAAAACCTTAAATGTGTTTAGAATTAATTATCAATGTCTATCAAATTCTTTGGAATAAAAAATGAGTTGCTTTTCACTTTAAAATAATGCTCACACAAACACACAAAAATTATTTAAGGATTTTTCGCAACTCGATTTCCGGGGAGTAAAAAGGGGGAAAATATTTTTCTTTATGAATCATCTACATAGCAGGAACAATTGGTAATCGTCGTCATTTCTACTTCAATTAGCTACGTATACAATCGGCTAAGACAGGACTTCAAGGCGTTTCGAAATTCAACAAATATAGAGGTAAAAACGTGTGTACTGTGATTTCGATTATTCCTCCATATATGTCGAACCAGTCAAGTTAGCGCTCTTTGCTTTGGAATAATGCTTATGTAAATACCCAAAATATAATCTAAGTATATTTTCCAAGTTCGACCCCATAGAAGTAAAAAAATAAAATAAATATGGAAAATAAGTTTTCCATTTACTATATATATATATTTATGTATTGTTAAAAATTGCCGTGAATTTCCGTATAATTTTACGAAAATATCCGTTTAATTAACGGAAAAATTAATTTGTAACACAGTTATACATCATTTTGTTTAGTTAATTCAACATATCGATACCCTCATTAGAAAACCTCGTAACTCCATTTTTTTTAGATTTTCGTTTTATTTTTACATTCTACCCCGAAAAAATTCCTTATCAACTGCGAAAAGCACGCATCTCCAGTTAAGTTTTTCAAAATTTTAAAAGCAAAATTACGAACTCTCGCAAATCCATTGTTGGATTGTAACAAGCGAAAAACTCTCTCTCCTGTAAAAAATACTGATTTTGGCGATGCGAGGTTTTCACATGTATCTCCAGATATGTTTTTTAAAAATATTTAAGCAAAAATTAGAGCTCACGAGGCTTTATTGTTGGACTGTAACCAGCAAAAGACTCCCTCTCCTTTTAAAAAATAGATTTTGGAGTAACGAGGTTTTCACATGAGGGTATCGATATGTAAAACTGCGAGAAGAACCAAAAAAATAACCATACGCATTATTGTGCCTGCATCCTAACGAAGTCTCATAAATAAGTGAGTTTCCATAAGTGGAGCTAATTGCCTTCCGTAAATTAACGGCCACTTCTGTAAAACTTTTTACCAGCAAATCTTCGTAAAACAACACATACAGACCAGAATTCATGTGCCAAACTCCGGGACGGTATTGTTCATGTAAAAAAAAAAGTGGGGTTACACTGCCCAACACTATTATCTAATGAATATTAAGGGTGCTACAAGTCTTGGAAATCAACATTTGAAATACATTTTTTGAAAAAATACTAGGAAGTATAAGAGATGGAGCCACCAAAATTGGCATATAGGTCTAAGAATAGGAGCAATTGAATCTGTGAAAATGTGGTCGACGCAACGTTCACCTTCACTGCTTATGTAGGGGTTACTCAACCTAGTTGTGTAAGTAACTTCTAAATACTAAGCGGTAAAAAAATATTAGACACACATCATTGCTTATCGCGCAAAATTAAGGGGAAAGTTCCTCGTGTGTTAATTCGCCCTGGTAAACCGTTTTCGAGAAAATGCGTATCAAAATACGAAGGCGCAGTGTAACCCCGCAGAGGTAGGCCACACAACGACGTTCTGAGCCAAACAAATTGCAGCATTGAATCGTTTAATTGAGTACAGTACTGAGATTTAGGTGACGTATTGACAATTAACACGTGTTGATTGAACGATGCTGTAGAGTGCCAAGTGATTTCGTTTTATTTTTACATGAAACTGCTGAAGATATTCTCAACCCGTGTATCTACAAAGTAACACACTTGGAATAATAACGCTTAAACATGCAGCATTTTTATTAGAATAATGATTTTGGGACATCACAAAGAAGCTTAAAACCACATTCTTTTGTTCTAACGTCAGCAAAAAAGTACCACTCGATTTCTTAAGAACAAAGACACGCAAATAGCATACGTAAGCCGAAATTGTGAGGTATTTGATACTACCTACAAATAAAAGCCTAGAGTCACTACTCAAAGTGGTACAGAAAAAAGTAATGCTGGAAAAAATACAACGTGCCAATTAGTTGATCCCGTTGTTGTCACGTGTCAATTAAGCGTCGATATGTTGTGATCCTAGCGGGATATTGTCGTATTTTCTACGCCCCAGAGGGAGCAGTAAAGTAGCCTAGAAAGCAATTAAATGATTTTTCGAAATTCATTCTCTTAAGAGGTGAAAAGACCTGGACTGTGTTATAGATAAATCCTTAGTGTCTGTCAAACCCGTCGAGACATAGTTTATTTTCGCTTTAAGGTGCTGATTATATAAATGACCGCAAAAATGCTTAACATTTTTTTAAAATCCCATCCTCAGTACTGTACAGGGGCGATACATGTTTGTTGATGAATGATCGATTTTGATTCGACTGAACGTGTTTATCCCTTCAATTGGATACTTTACAAATGTCTAAGATGTGAAATTAATAAGAATTTTTGAAATTCGACACCTAATGGGGTGTAAAGCATTAAATTTGTTAATTTTTTTACTAGCCCATGATATCTATATAACCAGTACAGATACTGAGGCGTTTTTCGCATCGGAAAGATGCATACGTAAGAAGTATAAAATTTATGCAACAGTGTTTGCGAAACAAAAAGGAAAGGTTCTTGTTTTGAATACCTGCTGGATTATTCCTATTATTTCAGTTGAGTGGACAAAGGCAGTAGGACGAGAGTAGGAGTATCCGTCATTGTAAACAAACGGTGGTCAAAATATGTAACCTCGTGAGCAGTTAATGAAAGGTTAATAAAGCTCTGTCTGAGAGATAGATACATTAAAGTAGTGTTAATGGGAGGGTATTCCCCTACTGAAGATGAAGCCTGGAAGGTAAAAGAGGATTTAAAAAAAAAGACTTCTAGAGAATATAGCAGCAGGTTCAAGTGGCCATTAAATTATACTGGCAGGGGATTTTAATAGCACAATAGTGAAATAGAAGAACAGTAAGGTATTGAGATACATGGGGAGGATGTGAGGAATGAGAATGGGAAAAGGCTTCTGGATATATTGGAACAATATGAACTAAGAGTAGAAAATACCTTTTGGCTCACAAGACATACATAAACTTACATGGTATAACCATACTAGAAGACTGCAATCACTTACTGATTATCTTATCTTGAGGTAATAGACAAATTCAAAAATTCAGGACGTCAGAGTTACAAGAGGGGCTAACTGTGGAAGTGACTATAAATCAGTTTTAATGTAAAATATATACACCCTATAGGTTCAAGAGTAGTGGGGAACAGAATATGGCGCAGTTCCCTGATCAGCCTGAGATCATAATATATAACTAGGGCAGCATTAGGGAAGATGGTACTAATTACTTATAATAACAACGACTAACTAAAAAACTGGAGTGTGCAGAAAGATAAGTAGAATAGGAATGTTAACTTATACAGAATGTCATACATGAGACAGCTAAAGAAGCCCTAGGAGAATTAGAAAGGAAGAATAAACCAGTTTGGTGGGATGAAGAAACAGCGACGATGATTGAAAGGAAATATAAGTTTAGTTGAGAGCTATAGGAACCTTAATAAAGTAGTAAAAGTAAATGTGTTAAAAAGGAAGTACAAGGTATGGGAAGAAAGATGTGACTACATAGGGAGGATGGCAGGTGGGACTCGGAGTGCTGAGGCATGGAGGACAATTAGGTCAATGCAAGTGTGTTCCAGTGACAAGTTATATTGTAATAATATATGCTATGGCCAATGGACTAAATATTTTAAGGCTTTACTCCACGAAAATCGGTCCAAATTTTCACTAAGATGTGAGGTGAGGACACAACAGGAGGATATATGACCTTTAGATATAAAATTTCTTCATGAGGCTGGGTGAAGCTATAAGGTGTGGACGGTATCAGGGTATGGATCTATATAACCGGAATTGGTTAAGTTTGGATCAGCGAATTTGTTGGAGATGTTATGGAAACTGTTTGAAAGGGTGATATGGAGATGACGTTCCATCGGAATGGTCGACATGCTATACAACATCGGTGCGTAATAAAGGTCCAGGAAATGATCTAAATAAATACAGGAAATTATCAGTGATCCCTTTCGTTGGAAGATTATACTCGAAGGCACTAAATGGTTGATATAAAAAGAAACAAGACACAAAACAGCAAGAAGAGCAAGCTGGGTTTCGAGCTGGAAGGTCTGTAATGGATAACATCTTCATACTGAAGCTGAAATGTGAAAAACGCACGAAGGGGGGGGATTGGAGACACATGTTACATTAATTTATCTAAGAAAAAGAGGTATGACAATATACCCAGTAACAAATTATGGCGAAAGTTGAAAGTGATAAAGTTGGACCAAAATTTGCAGAAGGGTGTTATGAAATTATATGAAAATAACACAGTGAGAGTGAGGAAAGGAAATTTTTGGACACAAGAATTTTGTGTGAACAAGGGTCTGCGGCAAGTCTGTGTGTTGTCACCAAGCCTTTTTAAAGTCTATCTAGGATCAGTCGTGCAGACTTGGCACAGAAAATGTCAAGTTATGGGTGTGAAAATAGGGGAAAGCCAGGTATTTAGATTGTATTTTGCAGATGAACATATTGTATTAGCAGAAGATGAAGGTGATTTGAGTTATATGATGAGGTAGCTTAAGCAGTATGATAGTAAAGCTGGCCTGAAGATGAACATGAAGAAATGTAAGGACTTGGCAGTTGGACCGGGAAAAGTAAACAACATTTGGAGGTAGATGGACAATAAATTGTAGGTGTGAAAACGGCAAAATACCGAGGAGTATTATTCAATAAAAGGTGCAAATAATGATGAAATCACTAGTGGATTTAATAAAGAAAGAGCTGTAACAATGACAATAAACTTCGTTCTTTGGAACAAAAAATAAGAACAACTAAGAAGAGAATGTATGAGACTGTAGTTCAGAGTGTGGTTTCGTATGGTCCAGCAGAGGACTGGAACAGTGTAAAAAACGAGAAGAAATTACTTGTCACTGAGATGGAATACTTAAGGCAAAGTTCATGCTCTACTAGGATGGATAGGATAAGAAATTACCTAACCCGTAAAGGATAAAAATGGATTGGGATATTTGATATGTCAACAGGATGAATGAAGACAAAATACCGAAATGGATATTAAGATTGGATACCTCCCCGACGGAAGAAAAGAGGTCGCCCACAACGCAGCTTGCAAGACGACGTAGATGAGACAATGGAAGTGAGGAATATGGCCATCGAAGAAAGTCAAGATAGAAGAGGATGGCAAACGAAGGTGGAGAAGCGGCATCAGCTGTAGACAATCCGTAAGAAGAAGCCAAATAATAAC
The DNA here is from genome assembly GCA_003012365.1 of Medauroidea extradentata. Classification (NCBI taxonomy): domain Eukaryota; kingdom Metazoa; phylum Arthropoda; class Insecta; order Phasmatodea; family Phasmatidae; genus Medauroidea; species Medauroidea extradentata. The sequence goes on from PNEQ01027312.1 coordinate 13,201, forward strand.
GCGAAATTTGCAGGTCTGTACAAACGGAAAGTGGCGTTTTGGTTACTTTTGCGCTAGCGTACTAGGCCCGTCATCTTCGTAAAGCTCTCATGGACCTTGAGCGTGATTGTTTACTGCATGTTATGGGAAAGTCCCTATTCGTCTATCTTCGTTCTAGTGAGCTCGTCTAAGTATTGCCTGAAAGGTTAACGACTTCCTGACCTACTGCTGGCCAGTTTCGACACACAGCCGTGCCGGCTGGTGCGGTTCGAGATTCGATTCTGCACTGCCAGGCATTCGGTACTCTAGTGTTGTCGGACAGAAGCACACGAGCCCACCACAAGACACAAAGCCCGTGCCTTTCTGCATCCGGAAGAGAACCACTCCCCGCCAGTGAACAGAGGCATAGTGTCTGCCCTAGAGAATAGCCGCAAATAGACTCCATTGGCCGCCCGTTCTCGGACACATAGAGGTAAGAGAGTCGTCCCAGAATGGAGCCCATACTCCCGTGGGAGACTTGCGGGATGCATCCTAGAGGATTACGTCCACCGGACTCGTTCTTGGGATATCTGTTGTTCTACCCTGCTTAGAGCGGCACGTGGGAAGTAGCTTGCGTTGCTCTGTTTGATGCGCCGTTTGATCTACCTCGTGAGGGCGTGTGGAAGTGTAGAGAGGATGTGTGGGAGTTCGTTTGCGTGCGCGGCAAGGACGTTACTGTAAGAGGGCATGGTACATCTTTCAGAGTTTAAAGGATCAGATTATAATCGTTGGTTTCGGGATGGCAATTTACAAAAATTATAAAAGCAACAATGCTAGACTATAGTTTCTGCCAACTTTCTGGGCAAAAATGTTTATCGAGAAAAGCATTTCTGAAGTGTCTCCATCAGAAATGTGTAGATTTCAATTGGAGTTTTCTGCGTTTTATTTATCATCATTGTATTCTTATGTGAATTGGCTCATGGAAAACATGGCATTTTACGTTATTTATGTATCCTCTTGACAAAAGTATACTCTGTTTATTTGTGTTTTTTCTTCTCTCTTTAATTTTCTTTGGCATCGAAACGGAGTATGTCAGGTTGTATCATACGTTTGCTAAAATTTTAAACATTACTAAGGCTTAAGGCCATTTCACGCGCACAAATTTTGTTTAAATTTTCAATAAAATTTATTTAAATGGATTTCTTGGGTGTCATATGACGCATTGTTGACGTCATAACCACGGCCATTTGTCTTCCAAGTTATTAAATGTCTTGAATTTTCAAAGATTTTCCTTTCGAACATGTTAGACATTTTTTAATTCAAAATATTTAAAAACGAAGAAAAGTTGTTGTAACAGTACTAATTCGAAAAAAAATATGAATTGAGCTCTCTACGCGAATTTTACTAAATTTTTTGTTTATTTGTTTCATTGCTTCCGTATGAATTTTTTTATACACAATGGTACAAATATATTGGCCAAGTCATATAAATGACATAAGATAAAGTTATACACTTGTATACAATAAAAATATTTAACTATCTCCTTTACTCTTGGACAAATGTTTAGTCACCATTGGTTGGAACGTGTCTTCATTGATCTGAAACAAAAAGAAAAGCGAGAAAGACACGGCATATGCGCTGCATTATATTAGTGCGTATGTGACTTAATGGTTATGTTCTATTGAATAAAAAACATGTTCGGAAAAAAGTCCTTCAATTTCTTTTTGAAATGGTTAGGATTTTAGAAAAATAGTTGTTGTAAATGTTTTGGCAATTTGTTAGAAACATATGATTACCGGAATAGTACGGCCCTTTTTGTACTAATTATAAACTTACAGAGGGCATGTGAATCGGTTTTTTTTTATTTCTAGTGTCGTGTTTGTGAAAGAATAAATTTTCTGAAAAATATAATTATTCTTGGACAAATGTAATAGTAGTGAATATATGTATTCACATGATAGTGGCAATAATTTGGTCCTTTTAAAAAGTGGCCTACAGGAGTCTGACGGGTTTTTTTTCGTTCAATATTCTAACTACTATTTTTGCATACAAAACACTTTTTTACTGGCAGTGAAATTGCCCCAAAATATGATGCCGTACGTCATGATGGAGTGTAAATATGCGAAATCGACCATTTTTACTGTGTCATTGTTTAAGACTTCAACAATATTACGCACAGCAAAACAATAAGAACTAAGTTTTAATAAAATATATTTAATGTAGATTTCCAACTTAGAAAAGTGTCCACTTGTAAGCCAAGAAATTTAGTTTCAGTTGTTTCATTAATTTTCTTTGATTACTAGTGATCCATCCGTTTGCTGTTATCTGTCAATAAATTGATAATATGTGTATTATTTATATTAATATTTAATTTTTTTGCAGCAAACCATGAATTCAGTTATGTAAATTTAATACTTGCTATTCATCTAAGTTCTTCTGCTGAGTCGCCAGAGACTACGATACTTGTGTCATCAGCAAATAAAATGGGTGTAGCGTTATGGTTCAATGAACATGGTAAATCATTTGTATACACTAAAATTGAGGCCTGCGGTACTCCATATTTTATTTTCCCAGGTCTTGAACAAAATGAATAATTTTTATTTTTGACACATACGTGTTGCTGTCTATCTGAAAGGTATGAAATCGTCAATTTAATAGTTATTCCTGTAACACCATAGAATTTTAATTTTCTTATATAAGATATAAATGCCGAGCTTTATCTATTTTAAATAATATATATATAATAATACATTTTGTATTAACTAAGCCAAGTATTTTTGTGTCGTGCAAGATTAGTAGATAGTTGTCAAATAGGCACATTATTTATTTTGTGCGACATTTGATTACGAATCGTGTGACAACTTTTCAAGTTGTCCCTTAACTGTTTACTAAACGAAAATTCCTCAATTGTAATGCTGTTTAATAAACTGAATTAAAGAATCACTTAATATTTGCTCGTGTGAAAAGGCATTTAGTTGATATGCTCATTTAAATTTTTTATTCAACTGTTCGAACTGCAAAAAATGTAATCAGTTCTGTAAAAAAGTAAACATGGTGCGTTGTTGCACTATGTGTACAATGTCAGAGTTTTAGAACGTCCCGGCCATATAATGCAGTACGGTGCATGTAGCGTTCCCTATTGCCAGATTGCAGCCGCGTTACGAAGTTCTGGAGATATACTACTTCATAATTTTGACTACTTGAATACTATGATTTACATTTTTGAAGTGATATCACTGTATTTGGCATAATATTAAGCTTCAAAATATATATTTTATTATATTTTATATCTCTTTGAAATATTAAACAGTTCATTTACTTCCCAGTACGAATTCATTGTATTAGTAGTAATAGGCAATTCGTAAACAAATAATTACTATCACATATGCTACCTATTAATAATTATAGATACTTCCAATAAAACATAAAATTTCGTCCATATGAGTAGCGCCTGTCTGAAGACAAGAATGTCGTTGGGATAATGTTGATAATCGATGATGGGGAAACCAGATATTGTGTAGAATATTAAAAATTTGTTTGTTCTTGTAACTACTAACTTTTGATAAAATTATTTTTAATGCGGGAGTTTTATAAAACAAAAGAGTACAAACGTTTGGTCGTGATGCCAACTTCAGATACGATACCTCATTTCCATTAATTTCGTGACACTTATTTTTCAAGCTTAAACGATAGCAGATACTAGAAATTTATATGTCAATATTGCTTAAATTCGTTATACTATGAATTATATTGTACTTTCAAGACGAAAACACTAAGTTATAGCTGATTATGTAGTTAGCAAGATTTCGTAAATAAACTAATTACTCGAAACCAGGTAATTTATTGTCTTGAAAAAAAATTTAAGACAGCATAAACTTGCAAAAAAACTGGGTGACAGATTTTTTGTATTTACTATAGTTTAGGTTATAAATAGATTGATATATTTCATGCTGCTAACCACATTTGACTACATACACAATATAACAACAATTAGCACTACAAAAATTTTCACAACATTTTTTTAAAGATATAACACTATATTTGTGTGAGTAAATTTCGCCTAGAATATTATGTCGTATCTCAAATTCTCAAAGAAGTAATTATAGATAATATAAATTTTTTCTTTATTTAAAACCATCTTTAAATTCCTAAGAATAGAACATTCTAATGCCAATTTTCTTACATGTCATCATTATATATTCTATCCAGTTTAACTTGATATGTGTTTTACTGTATGTTCTATAAATGTGCAGCCTATATTGTGTACTTTAATATTTAATTTAACCAACTTATTGCCTTCATTGTTCTTTAGAATGAAATTGATATCATTTCTTTTAAGCAAATTTAATATTAATGAGCTTCATTGAACCAAATTATAATAACAATAATAACTACTGCACAAAGCACAGAAATAATCGATTATGGAGTTGTATTTACTTAGGGGAATTTCGTTTACTGCATTTTAGGTTTCAACTTTGCAGGTTAGTCAAAGCTACCGTGTTGCTTTTGCTTCTTCCTGAGAGCATAAATGGTTCCTTTTTGAACAGCTAGTTACTGTGAAAGCTTCCTTACTTCATTTAATAGTATATATATGATAAATACTGGAATATATTCAACCAATGTTTTGTACCTTCCCTCGCAGTTTATCTGTATTGTGTCTTCCATATTAATAAATGTTAACAAAAACACACATAAACGAAGTACTTGCTCCGAAATCCGTCACTGTACGCAACAATTAACGTGGCCGCGAGACACGGGTGCACTCCTATCTTAAGACACGGGACGAAAGAAATCTCCTGAATGAAGGAAGATTGTATGTTATTTACTACCCTACCATTACGAAACCTCACAATCAGCACTGATAACGAAACTTCGAGCGCCCGTCAGATGTATTGGTTTGGCGGGTGAGTGGGCAGACCTAATACCCAGCCAATTTCACGCTATTAACAAGAAAACTGTTAAAGCTATTACAAATGTGATACATTTTACAAATAAATTCAGCTCGTTATGGACGAGTTTGTCACTTTTGCCCCTGTCTAACTTCACAAATAAAAATGTTTCTCACCTACCAACTTTTTGTTGTTTCATTCTGTAATGAAAAGTACATAAGGTTAGAAAAAGAGTTATATACATTTAACGAAGAAAAGTTTAGTCTTCTGATTTTTTCATTTGCGTCCAGAAGCATACAGTTATGTACCATAAAATTTTGAATACTATTTTGCCCTTAATGCTTAAGTTATGATGTGATGTATTCAATGATGCATGAAAAAAAAATTAAACAAGTAAGAAATTTTTGTTTTCGAGTTTTTTAAACCTTTTTTACTGGTGCAAATTATGAACCAAATATATCGTCAGATGCGCGTTTCGGTGCTGTAGAATATGCGAACATTTTAAGATCAAAGTTACAATATGAAATTCGTGGATTTTTGGGAACAGCAACAAGGACAGTTCCAATTGCTGTTACTGTATGTTTAAAAGAGAGAGAGAGAGAGAGAGAGCGAACGCCCATATAACTGTACTGCAATCTAAGAATGAGACGCTATATATTTATCAATAGCAGTAATAATAACGGTTATGGTAGTGTTAATGTTGACTTTTATCAGAACTATAATAGCATTGTCTGCCAAAAATTATTGTTGTCCTTAATTTTACCGTTATTTTTACCCACTTTACTATGTTTTCTGCCTGATGATCCAGTAACTACAAATGTTTACATAATTGCATGAACACCGCCGATACGTCGCTGATTTGAAACCATTTTGACTGCGCCGTGTCACGAGAGCGTAACATACCACTTAGGAGTCTATCGATTCAAACCTCGGCCGTAGTAGAACAGGTATGGATACTTGGAGTTGAAACTTGAGCCTCATATGACTGATTGGTGCCACTGGCACTCTGGTGTTGTTTTAATATTGCGTTATGGGTATTGATCCTTACCAACTTGGATTTATCAGTTTCTTTCTCGATAACTTATGTTCCAGGCGATACATCAAAATTTTTGTTATGGCAGGGCATAGAGACCAACTTATCGATTTTCTGAAATTGTTGGAACTATAATATATTCAATATTTTTCAATGGGAAATAGCTGGCGAGGAAAAATTGCTTTATTTACGCGAGCGACTACAGAGGTCATGAAAGTTATAGAAACAGTGCCATGTGGCTTCCAAACAGTAAATGAAACCATAAACTATGCCTTGACAACGTGAAAAAAGTAAAACAATCTCTATATTCCCTGATTAATAAAAAATGCCGTAAATCCGATCTGAGAGGTATGCAGTCCCCTTTAAATGGAACTACGAGTAGCAAGTTTGTTTCCAAGCCTCTAGGAGCACTACTAGTACGAAGCTGTATTGCATTGTAATAACAACAGTAACTATCATTTTAACATTATATAAAAATTATATCTACAATCAACACAACGTTAAATCTAATATTTATAATAATAAAATATCCACTCGACAGGTGTTAAAATAGACGGGATACCAGGACGATTAAATCAAGCAAGATTAATACTAAACCGAAATGATTAATCTTCGGACAATGTTCAGAAATGTGTGGCTCTTTCAGTCATAACGGGGTCATCTCGATAGCATTGATAGATATGCTAGTGTCCAGTCATGTAGTTCTAATACCGTTATTCAGACGTATTATTTTCGCGTTTATGTGGCGTCACGAATTACTACGTGCAATTCATTCGTAATCGTGTGTAGTAATGACGGTAAATCTACTGCGTCAATGACTAGTAACCTGTAAATTATGTTATTATTTAGAGACATAGTGAGTGAGATATTTTGGTCAGCGCTTAGTATCTATTTCTTGAGCGCTGGTGAGGGGTGACATGAGGTGAGTATGGAACAGCGCCAGAATGATAAGGGTATGGGAAACGGGAGATCCCTGAGAAAATCCACTGATCTAGGGCATCGCCCCGCACAATTCCCACATGTGAAAATCCGGGGTCCGACCCCGACAGGAATCGAACTCGAATTGACTTGGTGGGAGGCAATACACAATACAGGAAATATAATGATTTAACGTAGTAAGTTTATGGCGCTAAGCTTTTTTAAAATTAGGATACTTAGTTTAATATTTGTAATTTTAAAAAAATACCTTACTTATGAAGAACAATTTACTACTAAAATTGGACTGTGCTCTGTTTTGTATTAATTCATAACTTTTAACCGCTATTTGGGCAATTACAGTTAATAATATGTATATCATCGTGCAAGACGAAACGAACAGTACATGCGGCGGAATCGACGCATCAGGTTCGTTTCGAAACCAAAAATGTTGGCTGACCCCAAAAGCATTAAAATAGTATGTGCTCTCGGAAGGTTATGCGAAACAGAGACTGAAATGCAGATGATGCAAGAATCGCGAAACAGCTAGTCTACTACAGTAGCATTTGTTGTTCCGTATTATTCCGGAGACACGACAGAAACGCACACTCCCAATCTCTATTTCCCCCAAACCACGCTGACACAGCACGGCGAGTGAGTAAATTACCTGCGTTAATTCAAGTTGCAATCAGTCCTCCAACGCTGCTGTGCTAACAATTTAGGCCTCGATTGATCCCTTGACCCACCTCTGGCTGACAAGGGTAGACCGTGGTAGCTCGCACGCACAGCTCGGTCGTGCTGGCAGCCTGTCGCACTGCACAGCAGGGCGTGAAACTTCTCTACACAGTTTTAGTTGCTGTACTCGGGGACCAGAGCATTTCGCAAATTCGTTTGAGTAGGGGTTGATACTGTAATATCGCCTCAAGGGGATTATTCTGCAAATTTTTTTCAGTCCCTTATACGATTTGTATACAATGATAGTCACTAGTACGACAATTAGTATTCTGTAACTTAAAATGGTGCCGTGTCTTTCAGAGAAGTTTTGTGACTCTCCTTGTACAAGGATCTGGTTCTAGGATGTTGTTACGAGAGAAAGTTCGTACACATTGCCGATACATTTAAGTTACGTTCTACAACATACAATTCTCGTTTGAAATATTACTCAGAAGCAGATAGAAATACATAAGTTTATTGCATCTCAAATTGTAATACTTATCAGCCAACGCAAGCGACAAATTCAGTTCAACACGCGTGCTACTATATCTTGAAAGTAGATATTAACATATTACCAGTTCAGCTATAACGTGTAAACGTAAGGAAACCTACTTCCTGCTGGAGACGAGTTGATGTTTTAACATTTAAAATTAAAACTCTAAAGAGAAAACCGAGCAAGGTGGAGCAACGGCAACACGCTGAACTCGCAATCGGTAGGACCCGGGTTCGATCCCCAGTTCTGACCATCCTGATTTCGGTTTTCCAGGGTTTCCCGAAATCTCTCCAAGCGAATGCTGAGATGATTCCTTAAGGCCTTGCTCTTCAGTTTCACAGTGATTTCGAAAATATTTTTTTTAAACACAAATTAATTATTATATCTAAAATTCATTCAGGCAGTTTTAACACTTATATATCATCGTTTGTATCTTAATTTTTCTGTTGCAATACACCACCAAACTGATTTTTAGATATTTGCCCCTGAAATTGCACATGTTTTGTTGTCAAAATAAGCCAAAATGAAGCAAAATAATTTTTTACTATCAAACGGTACATTATTTAAAATTAACCCTCTGGAAAAACTATGCATCGTATAACTGTACACAGTCTCAAATTTTTTCAAAGCATTTGGTTAAGAAATATTTTAGTTATTTGCAATGGTTTAATATAAAGGAAATATCATGGCCTTAACAAAGACCATTGCCAACTTCTCTTCCAGCTCCTGCCATTGTGTTAAGTTGTATGTCACCTTCAATAACCGCACGGTCGATGAGACGTAAAGTCCACTTATCTCTAAGGAGAAATAAACAGTATTTACATTATTAAACATGCAATTTAAGTATTTAGTAATTCAAAACAGAGAACAAAAATTAGAACAAATAATATAGTAAGATGTATGACGGGTTTCAGAACAAATCTACAGTGTTGCCAAGCATATTAATATTCTGGTAAAGAAGTGTTAGAGAATAAAATATAAAGACAAACACGAGTGACTATCTTCATCGCTGACGCTCACAGTTGATGATCTTTACCTAATGTAACGTTAGAGAGACCTGCTGGTAAAACTGATCCCCTGTGACTTTCTTTATACCGTGTTCTCACAATCGTTCCATAATCTCAGTATGAATGGTATCATCGTAGGCTGTACTTTGAAAATCTTCGTACATCTTACTAAAGTATATGTTCTCAGGTATCACAGTGTATTTTTAAGTAATAACTAATTTAGATTTCATAAAATCCTTATAAATCATAGCTGTTATTTGTTAAAATCTCATTTAAAACTTATAACACCAATTTTTTCGTCTCTGAAAGCATTTGTATCTGGTCAGAAATCAGTGTACTAACAAGAAAAAACAGAACAAGTACTGCATTAGGGTGCTCTTCTATCACTAGATAGCACTACGTCAAACGTAATGCATTATAATTGTCGTTTACATCGGCAGTAAACGTTAACGTACACAGACGTATAGAACAAAGAGGCGTATAGAACGTAAACTCTCATGTTGGACTCTTGGGCACTGTTTGCAGCGTAGTATGTCAACTACATAAGCGAGGGTATTTGGAATCACCTATGGCCACATATGAATAATACTATTTCTATTTCGATTAGTTTACGCCGATTGCTTAACACATTCGATTCTATGATCGACAAAGGCAATGAAATTTCTGTCGACTCGGTTTTTTCAGACAACTATTACATTTAATTAAGAATACCCTGAAAATTTTTGATAGTGTGATTATATGGAACATGAAAATATTTAGATCTACTACGTAATATTTAGTTTAATAGATTCCCATACAATGTGCATGTTCATATGGCTGTGATTGGACAAATACGTAAATTTAATTATATGAGGAACAATATGTGAATTCTGTTTTTTTACTCCAGTTAGTACTGTATAGATGACGTAGCACACATATATTTCAATGTTATATGTTAATGTTGATTAAATTGACAACCCATGCCTATTTTTATATTGTGATATTATTGTGTTGTAGCAGGAACGAAGTTTTAAAGCTCTTGAACTTATCTATAATTGCCTTTTTCAGACGGTGTTTCTGAAGGCATGTGTACCGGATTCGTTCGAAATTCAGGTCTACAATTGCATTGGACTTACAGTGACGGATTCAATAAAATTATAGGGTCACCGCTTAAATTCCCACAGTTAAAACGTTACAACGGGAACGAAGTGCGCATTTACGACTTTGGACGTAGAGGTCATATCACAATACATGTGTCGGTCGCCACTGCACTTAACGTCTCATCGGTCTTCGTCTCACAAACACAAACACACACGCACACCATTCACCAGGCAGTCGCCTTAACGGGAACGTGTCTCCAAGACGGTGAATTGTAATAAATATAGCTACTTGTTTACTTACTATCTTAATCAAGGATCGACAATCCGTAGATGAATCTATTGGACACCTTCTTACATTATAACATAGTCAGAGCTAAGATTATTTTCGGGTCATTGTTTGGAAGAACAGAGACAATATTTTGTTTCCTATCTGCCGTCAGTGGTCAAGAAATAAGGAAGTCTGTGTGTATATAATAATGTATGAACGTTACAAAAGTATCATCTACGAGTTGTCAAGCCTTAATTTTCGATAGTAAGTGAAAAAAATTTTTTACGAAAATTGTGAAAATGCATTACTTTGACGCTCTATTCCCCTAAGTATGCTGCCTACCAGTGAGCACTGAAGAGAGCATGACTAGGTATTTTTATGTTAAATCATTGTATATTTCGAGTTCAGTCACATTTCCAACATCGTTTTCGGACGGTAAAAATTTTCTGATCTAAAAAGAGGAACGTATTTCTACAGGAATAAAATTATATACATGAAAATAAATTCATTGCGTGCACATTTAGCAGTGTTTGTTTGACATTGAACCTCTCATTTATTAATAATAAGAGTATTTGAAAACACGCCTAAAATAATCTGTCGCAGTGAGTGTGGGTCGTACAGAGGTAAGTAAAAATCATCAGTGGCGGCGCGTATGCAAGTGCGGCACGTGTCTGAGCCCCATCTGGTTTAATTTAACACGTAAATCCTAATCCTTGCACCCGCCACGGTTCGTAGGTAGGAAGCGCTTTTAATTATTTACGTCTGTGAATCACGTAGCAACTGCAAGCGAGTTGCATAGGGGACAGTCTAAAAATATCCAGGCTACTGTTTCCGCATAGCAACACTCTGAGAAGTATAACATGTAGTGCTTTGTAGTGTAATATTTGTGGCCAAAAATCAACATAAGTTAGAATTTATTGGTTTGTGGACATACGCCATTGATAATGCTTTGTTGACTAAACTTGTATTGAGTGACAAAAGTACAAAAAAGCCCAAGAAGCACAGAAAACCGAAAAAAAAACAATCCCAATGAAATTCAGACAGTTATATTAATTGTTATATATACATGCAATACTTTTTTTTAAAATTCATTATTAGTACAAAAAATCCGGAAAAATAGCCAAGTTATTTTGAGGAGAAAGTATGAACAGTAAAAATCTTCCTAGGAAAGGGTCGGAAATATATTTTACATACATACATTGTATGGGGCACTTGCTGTACTTTTTCTTGTATATAAAGCAACTGTTTACCATCGATTATTCAAGTCACATAAAGCCCAGTCTACACCGAAAAAATACCAGTAACAATGTTAATTACAAAATGTTAGTTACAAAAATGTTATCAACAAATACAGAGTGAGCCAAAATTATATACCCAATTTGAAATATTCATTACGGAAAAACGAACACAGATATACAAGAAATGAACATTGGACATGATAGGGAAACTCAAAATGTTTTTTTTTTTCACGTGGTTTTGAATATGACATCAGCAAGGTGGTGGCCGTCATTTGCGACACATTCCGCGAGACGAACTCGGAAGCCGTCCGTGACCCGCTGGCTCTTGTGCGCAAACGAAACACGCAGGAAAACGATGACAGAATGGATCAATGACATTTGACATTGCCAAGGTCATTGGTCGGTGAGTGGAGAAGGGGTGTGTAAGGGCACAGTGTGTGGCAGGACAGTCGGCACCAAGCTGTGGACAGGTGTGCAACGCGTGTACGCTGTCCAAATGTTCGTTCGGAACAATGAATCCACCATTGCGACACAACGAGCCTTCCGAAGACACTTCAACATTCGGCCAAATGGGGCTGTGCCCAGTCTGAAAACAATTCGCAGCTGGGTTGCAACATTTCGACGTACGGGGTCAGTATTGAAGCGCAAATCTCCAGGGCGACCTCGGACAGCACGGACACCTGCAAACACCCAAGTTGTGGGGGAATCAATTGCTCAGTCGCCGAGACGGTCAGCTCGTAAACATACCATGGCTCTGGGCATGTCTAACACATCGGTGCGACGAATTCTGCATACAGAAATGCGCATGCACCCTTACAAAATTGCGGTGGTGCAAGAACTGACTGAGAGAGACTGGGCTTCTCGTAGTGAATTGTGTAGGGCGTTACTGCAAACCGTTCCACCCGATGATGTCATCCTTTGCAGCGATGAGGCTCATTTCCACCTCAGCGGCTGTGTAAATAAGCAGAATTTTTGCTATTCGGCTGACACCAACCCTCAGCAACTTCATGAACGACCGTTGCACTGTGAGCGTGTGACTGTCTGGTGTGCTGTGGCAAATTTTGGTGTTGTCGGCCCTTATTTTTTTAAGAGGGTATGGACAAGCGGTTACCGTAAATTCGGAACGTTACATTGCAATGTTGGAGAACTTATTACGTCCACACTTGGAGGAACTGGATGTGCATGATGCCTGGTTTCATCAGGATGGGGCAACTGCCCACACAGCTCGGTGGTCGATGGCTGTTTTGCAGGACGTGTTTCCACGAAAGATGGTAACAATGTTGATGACAAAAATTCGTACAATATTGCTAATAACATTGCTAGTAACATGTTACCAACGTCCTTTGATCTAAACCGCCATAGAATGGATCAGGAAAATAATGTTATCAACAGTGTTGATGACAAAGTTATTAACATGATTATAAAATTCATAACTTTTGTTGCTAGCAAATGTTTTCAACGAAATGTTGGTAACAAATTTATTAAAATAGTTTATAAATATAAACATTGTTAATAACAGAATGTTTACAACAGTGTTGATATCGTGATGTCAAAAATTTTCAAGCATTAGCATCTTACAACATTGTTAATAACTTAGTTGAAAACACGTGTAATGAACAATGTTATCGTTGGTGTAAACTAAGCTTACGAACAGTACACGTTTGACTGCTTCCTACAAATGTGTAAGAACACTACATTTAATGTAAAGAAAACTATTCTGCCACACCCACTCGTTTTCTCGGACCCTGTGTGTTATTGACTGAAGACGGAAACAGATTCGACTTCCCGAAACGTTGTTTTATTGTTTGTGTCTGGAAAATTACTGTTTTTTTTTTATTCGTCTCACGGTTGCGTTTATTTTTCGTTCAATATAATTGATCTGTTTATCCTTTTGCCAAAGCAGACCTCAATCCTGTGTTGTCTGCAACGGCTGTGTCTGGTTTTTTATTTACTTTTTTTAGCTGTATTTGTTTTGTTTGTTCCAATCCCATATGTGGAATTTTATGTAGTGTATGTATCCCGTTCACTAAAGCAAACACTGAGTATTTACGCTTCCCTATTTTCTGTAGTTTTCTTGGACAGACATCTGTATAACATTGGAGCTTGTCGGAAACCCTACATTCAATTATTAATTCCCATTGCACAACACTTTCAAATATAAAGACATACCTGATAACTAAGTTCTAACTGCACCCAATTATGTGTACTAATATTTTCACGTTCTTCGTATTTAATCTTTTAGTTTCCTAATTGCAACACATTTGACAGCATTCAAATTCAAACTTATTAAATTATTATTAAGTGAATCCAAAATACTTTGTTACCTTATTACTTTTTGAAATACTTAATTTTCTGTCCAATTTTATATATAATATTTACGCCTGTGTATTGAAACCTCACAAAGTGGGAACTGTTCTGAGATATAATTATATCCTCTTCCTTATAATCTTGTATGTACAGCTCACTCTCTGTAAATAATTTTGCACTCTGGTCATACGCACTAAACCGTTCCAATAAATATTCTGCATTCGGATGCAATGTTCCTCGCCATGCTTCTGTCTCTTATAATATTATTTTGTATTTTCTGACTGAGAAATTAAAACAGCGGGTTTAAACGTGGGGAGCGAAAAATTACTTTTTTTGCTGTAGATGCATATAAAAACAAAAATTATAACGGCTCATTTTTTATATTATTTACTATTTATTATAAAATTTGCTTGTTATCGGAATGTTGACTTTGTGAGAGACGACGTGTTTGCTGTGTAAGTTAACAAAATAGGCGCGCATTAAATTTAAGCGTTTGTTTATAAACTCCCTCTATTGTAAATTAATTGGCAAACTAGTTTGCGTAGGTAGGTTTTAAAGTGAAGTAACGCAAGTGTACATAAAAAAACAGCATTATACCAATCAAACAAGCTTCATTTGCACGCATTATTTAACAAACAAATTATACACATAAGTTCTTATGATGACACACATACATAAAGTTTGTTTCATCCTCTGCTTACTAACTAATGTGGTGTAATAAAACTGAATGTATTTACATTCTGTGTGATTCGGTTTCAATTTTTATTCGGAACATTTCCGACATGCTTCCCGTGATTTTCCGCAAAAATAATCGTGTTTAATTTTGGGATTGTCATTTAAAACACCCCATTCACAGTTTACTCCCATTTCAAAACTATCAAAGAAGTGTATATGTCCATTATAACGTCACTGTGGACAAGACCAGAAGCCTTACGTCCCTCGGATTTACATGCTAAGTTATATTATATCTGACTCTGTCACTTTACTCAATATAGCTTTTTTGCAAAAAAAAACTATTTTCTTTGAGGAAAAAAAAAATATATATATATATGCAGGAATAAAGTGTGTTCTTTTGGATGCTATTTTTTTGAAGGGGGGAGAAAATAAGACTTACTTGTAAATAGTTTACGGTGTTATGAAAAAGCAGCCTAAAATATTCTGTAATACTGCGAGTAGCAAAAAGATAATCAACGTCAGCGGTGACTATTTCCATTTAACTCAATGTCACTTTGTATATAACACTCGTTCTTCTCGCTAGAGTTCTTGGGTAGGCAGCACCGTTGAAAGTTTTCTGAGATTGCAACACCACTCCACGCTTTAAACGTCTTAAAAGTCTTGGCCGTAGATGTGCAGTGTTAAATCGGTATTCGCCTTCAATTAGTTCATATTAATACTTTAGCAATGTAACAAACGTCAGACTAATTATCCCACGTTGACGAGAAAGTTAGAACTGTATTTAAATGTTTATAGTATAGTTCATCCGGCGGATAACGTCACTTTTATGAAGTCTCTTCTGGTGAGCTTATCGTCGTTTGCTCTTCATTACTGTTTTCAAGCATTTTATATGCTGCCAATATTGATTTACCTGTACTTGCTTATAAAGTAAGCTAGTAACATTGTTTCGTCTAAAATGCCATTTACCAGCTGCCGAGGATGTGCACTCGTACGTAGTAGGCCTATAGACGTTATTTAATTCTTGCGTAAATTTAAAGTTGTGCATGAAAGCGTTCTGAATGCTTAAGACTACGATAGGAAGTATTTAATCACATGTGTGCACAAAACTCTCTAATGGAATACTTTGAAAACATTCAAGACTATGAGCACCTACAAGGTGCACAATTCTGTGTAGGTGATACTTTGGGTGCACAAATCTGGAAATTATAAGATTTATTGCTACCAAAAAATTACGTTTAAATTATAATATATTTGTAACAAAACAATGAAGGGACTCTTCGAAATTAACACTATATTGCTATAAAAAGGAATATTTTCAAAATCACTGTAAAACTACTGAACGTATATTTAAGGCAATGCTTCAATGTTTGTACTGTTTCTGCGATAGTTAAATTTGTGAACTGAAACCAGAACAGACATCACAAATTTTGTTGGCAGTCTTGTTTAAAATGGTTCTGGTAGTGACAGATAATTTTTTTTCAAGACCAGAAATTACATGGTTTCGACTAATACGTCAATAACCGAAACTCTGTAAATTACATAGTTTGCTAAAACCATAGCATTTACTGTATTGAATATAAGCTGCCAACATTGTGAAATACATTTTAAACCAATCTTTCAAACTGATTTTTGATATATGCTCTCGTTCAGGCTTAAATAATAACTGAGTGACATGAGGAGAGAGAATGGTAACCCACATGTATCACCTCTGAGTTATACAAATGGAATGATAAGGTACAACTTTACGAAGAAATTTAATAAAACTAATCATTTATCTTTGAAAGATCTGTGCAACGGAAAGTGCATGATTTGGTTTAGTTGCTTGGACATCCTCCATTGCGAAATAAATGACTCAAAGAAACCTAAAAATAATAGAAAAACATAATTTAGCAGAGTATGCTTTAGTCAACAGCTTACTTACATAACATACATTCCGAAAAATAGAATCGGATGAAATAAAACAAGAAACAAACCAATAATAAATGAAAATAATAAAATAAAAAATTAATAAGTAAAGGTTACCCAATCATTGTGTATAAATTGTGTTTTCAGTTACTATAGTATACATCCGATGGAAAATAAGTAACTGGACAGTAAAAAAAATACATACGACCATTTAATTGGTGTAATAAGCGATAAACGTATGGCCTGCAATATAATCAGTACTGCTCTCTGCTGCCATTTGTGGTCATATTGCTTATATAATACATCAGAATGTAAAGTATGAGATTACCATTGTGATCCTCAATAAAATTGAAATATTTAAAAAATGTGGGTTACCATTGTATTTCCATATGCCATTCTGTTATCACGCACATAGTTGAAGCAGGGGAGCATGGACATAATACTGATGAATCGCGGTACTGCAGGTTACTGGACAGACCACGCGTCTTCCACTACGGTGATCCTGGCTCGATTCCCGGTGGAATAACTCCTGACATTCACATGTGGAAAACAGGGTAGACATTGCCGTTGGTCGGCGGGTATTTTCTGCATTTTTCCTTATAACCTGCCTACGAATTTCTTTCCCCAACATATAATTTACTAGCCATCTTCCAATAAAGAATTTTACTTAACACGTTATCTGATCTGGCAAATTAAAATTATAATGTTGCATTTCGCTACTCAACATAAAAGCGTTCCACTGCTTGTGTGTTTAAAACACTCGAGCTGGGAAAATCACAACCCATTCTCATTCATTCTTAAACGTTAGTGTATACCATACCGTTTCTAAACATCAAGATCTCTCTTACCTGCTTAATGTCTGTCACTGTATGAAAACTTGTCAACCAATGAAGAAAAAACGAATGCCTAGCAAAAATAAAAGCGTGCCTCATGAAAGCAGAGTGTATTTCAATTATATTGATAATACATTATGCAACGTTATTTGAGAGACGAAATAAAACATTCCCTTGTTTGGTCTAGCATCTCGTAAAACAAAGGTTCGTGACAAGGCTAGAAAAATGTTAACCGTAAATGGTCTTTGCTAATATAAATAGTGAAGTCCAATATGTTTTTTTAACTCTCCATTTACCTTTTAAATGAAATTATGTAAAACCATCTCATTGTTCTTTTCTCATCACGTCTCGCAAATTGTCTCCCACCTTCTAATTAGGTAGCGCAATTTGAAAGCAAGAAAGAACTGAGAATCTTTTTGACTACGTTCTGTATGGGACAGAGAGAGAAAGAAAACTAAAGAAAAAGAGGAAGACAAGTCCTAATGACCTCTAACATCGCATCTCGCCTTTATTTAACGATTCCCCTTTCTGCCAGACTCTGGCATCCCTTCCCCTACCACAAAAAAAGTGATGGAAACATTCCAACGCAGTGTTGCCAAACCTACTGAATTTTTGCTACCTTTCTTTTACGAAAAATTTTAGTCACTGAGAGCTGACGAGGTTTAGAAAATTTACTCTTTTTGAAGCCTGTTAATACTCAATGGATTATTCCAGATTTGTTTTGTTTTGAATGTTTCTGCAATGATGAGTTAACGCATTTATATATTCTGCAAAGAATGAAGTTAAACATTACACACATGAACTCAAGCAGTGAAATAAATAAAAACAATGAAAATCCGAACAAAATAACTAGGACAACTTAAACACTAACAAAAACTTAACGGAAAGAGTAAAAACAATTTAAAAAATGAAGCCGAAACCATACACAAGACATACTTCAGCACCTGAAATGTCGCGAGAACCTCGTCTAAGAAAACCTTCCGGGTTCTATTGTATCGTATTCGTAACGCCGCATGGTCTTACGTTTGTATAGTCATAGTTTTGTTTGCCCTTCAATCGTCTTTTGTTAATTACGTTGACCCTAGTTGTTCAGTTGTCCTGGGTATTAATTTGGGGATGTTTTTGCAGTAATGATTCTCGTTATTATTAGTGTTTATGTCTGTAGTGTTGAACGTAATTTTGTGCGAATTTTATTATGTATTTTTTTACTATGCGGCATGCAACCGATAAGTGGTAGTAACAACACCTAGCAGTGTGCAGGGATCCAACATGATCAATTTTATTTGAGACACTTGTGTTTCATAGGGTCGGGAAGTACCTGCGTGTGTACTAAGACATACGTGTAGTGCGCTGCTGAAGCTAGTAAGTCAGAGGTGGAATCTGACTGGAAACATTAAAGAATTGTTTTTGTTTGTAGCACATGTTTTAATACGACAGACAAGTTATAAAAATGAGGAAGGGAAATACATGTGTTCTATATCAGTTTTCTCTTCTTGGAGTCGTTTAACTACTGTGTACATTTGAAAAAACTTACCATTTAAGACTTGTATTTATATGTTACGGCTACACCGAATCTAAACTATCTCCGCCCTTGCTGTTGTACTATGTTACCTACACTCTAAATATGAATTAGTGAATATTCACTGATTTACGCCGATGGATGGAGCAGTTTATACAATTTGAATCAGTGAAAAAGCCCTGTGAAATCGGTGACTAGTCACTGATTCCGATAAAGAGTACCAACATTACACATGTTAATGAGAGAATGTCAACAGATTTTTCAGTAATTTTTCATTGATTCAATAAGTGAAAACTGTGCTTTCAAAACAACTGGAAAAATACTCTGTATATTCACTGGGTTCACTCGTGATATGTGGACACTCGTAAAGGAAATCAGGGAATATTCACTTATTAAACAGTGACTATTTTCACTGATTAAATTTTTTGAAACTGCTCCATCCATTAGCGTGAATCAGTGAATATTCACTAACTCAGATTTAGAGTGTGGGTTACTGCGATTACATAGGCCGTCGGAAGGGTTTGTTCACGATATAATCATAACAAGATTTGTTGTGTGCATCACGCCACTATTTCGTGTCCTCCACCTGCAACATTTGGCAACACTGCAGCCTCGTGCCTACCTGTGCCGGAGCGTCATCCCCTCGCTAGGAGGGTCGTTAGGCTCCGACTGCAGAATTTAATTATTTGGCGACGATCCGTGAACGTGATTAACGTCCGCGAGGACCGGGTCGTGTGAGTCGATGATGGCGGCCCTGCTGTCTCTGGTCCTCATTCTCTCTTTGTTCGGGCCGGAGATTACAGAAGCATGGGCCCTGCCAAGAGCTCTATTCTCTTCACACACAACTGCTGATTGTTCGTGGAGTCACTATCGAGCACGGTAGAAAGCAATTTTCATCTTTGTTCACGGTTAAATTTGTACCTGATATTTTTTAGACATAAATTGTGACTAAACTTTGCTATTACGAAATTTTTTTAATCTTTCATAGTTTTTGCATAATGGCTTGTTAAACTAAAAATTGGTATGTCACAGTTTTAAGAACGACACTAAAACCAACTGACTTATATAACTGAAATAATTAACATAAAATAAAAATGTTATAGGCTACAATGTCTCGTATATCAAAACCAAAAAAATATGTATTTTTTATTAAAAATTGCTAAAATTTCAAATTAAAATTTAAAAAATTCAAGATATTAACAACAAAAATATATAACTTTTTCGTTTTATATAGGGGACCTTGTAGCCTACAATATTGTTATTCAGGGTGAATTAGATCAGTGCACTAAGTAATTTGATTTCGCTTTAAATGATAGAACAGATTTTTGCAAATGTGTACTTTGGCTTGCCGTCATAAAAGAATATAAAAGATACATTTTTTAAAATACAGTAAATATAGTCACAGTGTATGTTAGCAAAACAAACTATATCTCGTACAAATAGAAACATTATTTTAAAAATTAAAAAAAGTTCGATCCAATGCCCCTTCCCCCTTAAGGGCGGTGCCTCCTTGAGGGGAGACTGTAAGGCCTATGCTAACAATGTTAAAATTGGCAAAACTCATGTTCCTGTAACTTTGAAACCAATAAAGATACAGCTGTGAGATTTATACAGTTGATGTAGCAACACAGTATCTGTCTACTGAAGTAGAAGAGCAACAATAAAGAAAAAATTAAAAAAACATTTTTTTTTCTTTAAATTGTAAAATTTTA
>PNEQ01027313.1:0-21287 GCA_003012365.1 Medauroidea extradentata
ACTATTATGAATAAATAGATGACCAAAGACATGCGTGACTACCCAAAATATATATTAGGGACATGGAAGATCCCTTTTCAACTGCAGTTCATCTCTGCGCGATACATCGCAAGCATTACATTCTGCAGTGATTTTCTTCCACATTTCCTTTTGTTGTAGTTGGACACGGAGTCAGTTTTCTTATTTGTAGTTATGTTTTCGTATTTTTTATCAGGTCAAAAAAATTGCATTTTCGTTAGGAGTGTATCGCACTGTCGAATTTTTACCTTCCATAGTCAAACTTTTCCGCGGCTTCCTTCAATCACTTCTAATATCTCCCGTGTGCCCCACTACAAAGACAACAAAATTGTTTACAGACAAGGCAAACAAAATCGAAACGATTTTACTTTTAAAGTTAGGTATGTTCATAACAGTGGTCTTTGAGCACTTGAGTCTATGTTTGCTGCTAAAAAATGAGGCTGTGTTGCCAAATTTTATTAAGGAGAACCATCCAACTCCCTTTCAGCCGGCGATTTCCTGGCGATCCATCGGCAGACAACTATAGTGTAGGAAGGGTGGTAGACCGCCAGCGAACTGCTGCGCGAATAAAGGCCAGGAGCTTGCCAGCAAGCCTTCGGAGGACGTTTATAACTACGGCCCTAAATGTTCAAGCAACAAGGGCACAAATCTACTGACTTAAAAAGTATTTGCCTGGGCAGTATACGGCATGGCCACCCCCCTGTTCTGGACGATCTGTGGACGTGTGAATCCGGCTTGAAGCTAAGGTTAATTCTACTACAGGTTAGAAAGAAAATACGTTTTCTTATGGGAGAGCTTGGCACAGGGAAAATTTCTGCCACTAGTTTCGCTTCGATCGCTAAGAAACCAGATAAATACGAAACCGTAGTAAAATTAAATATAAATAAACTAACAAATTATATTTGTCATTTATTTTAATTTTAAAGTGAAAAGAAACCGATTTCGCGTTTTAATTTATTATCTTAATGTAACTTACAATTCATGAAAGCTCTGTGATTGGTCAATTTGGTGCATTAGCGATACCAGCACTCAAGTGGCAGAAATTTTCCCTGTGCCAAACTTATAACATTGATCTTTCTCTTTTTAACCTTCCATTTATTTCTATGGTTTGTTTTGTTTACGGCTACATATGGTGGTATTGTATTTGTAATACCAGGAAGCACAGAATACATAGGATTGTAATACAGCTAATGTATGTAGTTAATGTAAGAGCAAAATTTTTTGCGTTTTGAAAATAATACTTTCTTCCGAAGATAACTCTTGGAAAATAATAACATGTCAAGTTTTCAGGGTTTATATTGAGTTGCTTATCAAAGGCCCAAATTGAAATTCCGGAAAATTTTAATAAATTTTTTTTTAAATACAGTAAAAAATTTGGTAAATAAAACATTGTAAATATTAAGAGTACCGTAAAGTGAGGATACTTTGCCCCTGCCTGGGTAACTTTGCACCACCTAATTAATTTCAATTCAAATGAAAATTTCAAGAAACCCTTTACGTTCAAGTGTAGTTAATTACTTCTGCTGTGAATGGAGAATTTTGTATGTTAAAAGAAGCTTCAAACATTTAATTTAAACAAAAAAATAGTGGTGCAAAGTAACCCCAAAATTTGGCAAAGTATCCCCACCTTACGGTAGGGCCTATGTTGTATACTCAGTGGTGGACAGTGGGGTCAACTTGCAGGCAGACTTTGACAGAATGTTTTTTTTTTATTCTGGAAAACCAAATGAAGGTCTGTGTTCGTAAGACTTAAGTTAGTTAGGTTACTAGGAAGAGTGTGATAAGCAGAGTCAGTTACAGTTAGGATGGGCAAGAGAAAGAGGACGCCACACAATATAAGTATCTAGGGGTTGTGCTGCAGAGTGACCGTAGGTGGACAAAACAGGTGGAGAGGTTGGTTAAGAAGGGGAGAGGAACTTAATGTTTGCTGGGAAGGGTACTGAATGGGGCTAGCACTGAGGTGAAGGAAAAGGTATACTGCACAATGTTACGGTCAATGTTGGAGTATGACGCTGTAGTGTGAGATCCATACGTGTAAGTTCAAGTGCAGGAAATCTAAAAGGTGCAGAGAAGGGTAGCAAGATGGGTGAAGGGTAGGTGAAAACAGGGTCAGGATGGAGAGGAGGAAGGTAATTATAGGCCATCTGTATTGGTGAAGGAAATGGGATGGAGTACATTGAAGGAAAGAAGGAGAGTTGAAAGATGCCAGGTCAGTAGTTTGGGCTGCAGTTTGATACATCAGTCAATAATTGTTCTCTTTTATTATATATAGAGATTGAATGCACTTACAGCAGGAATAATCAGGGTCGTGGTAACTATTGTATTAGTTGGGGGGTAGGGTAGAATAAATTCTGAGGTCTTCTAGGAATGTTACAACAGTTTACTTATGAAAGGGCAGCCTTCCTACTACATCCCTTTTCTGTTGGCACAGACTTTGGCGTCATGACGCAAATTTGAGACTGGCAATTAAAACTGAAATTGAATGAATATTTTCTTATTGAGTTGAATCTTGTTGGTTGTACATAACATAAGTATAAAAATGAGAAGTAAAGATATTTCACTTATTTAAGACTATGCTCCCTTAATTGTACTGTTTTGTCAGTAGGCTAACTATTTTTTTTGTGCTTAAAGGAGAGCAGTAACCAGTAACCACAGATCTGTTTGAAATAGTTTTTGCCGTGATAGCTAATATTTTCAAGTCTAGAAATTATATGGTTTCGATTAAGTCAATTGACAACAATTTTGTTGATCACATAATTAACTAAAACTTTTGTACAGTATTCGTCTTTAAAACTAACCAACATAGTGAAAACCATTTTAAACAAAACTTCCACAGATGTGTGATATCTGCTCTTGTTTATCTTTGAAAATAACTATCGCGAAGACAGTAGAAACAGGGTAGCTTGGCCTTAACATAATCTGACGTAATATGTAAAATTAGTAAAATGTATAATTGGTAATAAGTAGTGGTGTGTTTTTTATAGGTTGAAAAGAGTTGTTAGCCAGCAATGACAACAGCTGCAAGACCAACATTTGAGCCTGCCCGGGGAGGGCAAGGCAGGGGGGAGAAAGACCTTAGTGCTATTTCTAGGCAGTACTCCAGCAGAGATCTGCCTTCACATACAAAGTTGAAGTACAGGTGGGCTATAATTTCAAGTCTTGTTATGTACTAGCACGTTACCTGCCATGTGGCGCTATGTTCTCTGAATATGACTTACGGTAACTCGCCAGGTGCTAGCTTGTCCCCATGTTGGTTTGAGCCACTTCACTGATAAAAGATTTGTTTGTTTCCATTTGTGTTTCCTATTTTATGATTTTCAAATTTTATCATCTGTCCCATATTAGTTTTTAAGTTTGAAAACAAATCGTACTTTGCACATTTTTTTATTGGCAGCATTTATTATAACTGTGAAAAATAAAATTGGCTTGTTACTTCAAATTCTTCCTTAAATTTTTAGTTGAAATAA
Source organism: Medauroidea extradentata (assembly GCA_003012365.1). Classification (NCBI taxonomy): domain Eukaryota; kingdom Metazoa; phylum Arthropoda; class Insecta; order Phasmatodea; family Phasmatidae; genus Medauroidea; species Medauroidea extradentata. The sequence continues at coordinate 3,486 of PNEQ01027313.1, forward strand.
ATAATGTAAATTAAACTTATTTTTTAAAATTTCATTTGAACTATATCTGAAACACAAATTTCAACAAAACAGAAAATGTTAATTCTGTAAGTTTTGAAATATGTAGTAAAATTGCTGTGTAATGTAATTTTTGTATGTGCTGTTAGAAGTAAGCTGTATGTAATGAATCCGTTTTTTTTCTAAATTGATATAAAAATGTTTGTTAAAGTCTAGAAGATGGGTGTGTAACATAATTTACCAAATGTATGCCCTGATAAAAAATGGCCATGTATTATTTTTCTTGGTTTATTTTGGACTCATCCATAACTGATTAAATAAAAGTTAGTGTTTTTATGGTTTTTACAATAATCAGTAGGCCGAAGTTTAAAATAACTAGGGGTGCCCACAGGGTGGGTTTATGACGTAGGTTGCGTCATAGAAATTTCAGGGAGGAAACTGGAAAAATGATTTAAAATTCGTAAGTTCAAAGAGATTCTCCTATGTGCTGAAAATAGCAATGACTGATTGGGATGGGAGACAAACGAAAAGGTGGAATTTTTTGCTAGTCCTCTTTTGACCTTTACTGGGGGGGGGGGGTTTATTGTTGAGAAAGGGAGGGTGTTGTGTAAAGTTGAGGAAGGGGGGTGATGTTGGTTTTCTGGAGAAAGGAGAAGCAATAAGTAACCACGTGCAGTGGCGCCGGAGCTGTGGGGGCAGCAGAGGCGGTTGCCCTCCCTCACTCATTTGTGTATGGGGCAAAGTATGTGTCCCCCTCTCCCCCCAGCGAAGGTTTGGGTTATTTGTATTATGTTTGTAACTTTATTTGATTTTTTTGTAGTGATTATGGCTGCTTTATGTCCAATAATTTTGTTCGGAAACATCTAAATTGCACCATTTTGTGCCTTAAAATTCCAACTTTTCTGAGTCTGCCCCCCGCCCCCCAAAACCTTAAAATTTCGCTCCGACGTGCCTGCCCATGTGACGCGCATCTGTCTAACAATACCTACAACGATGAGCAAGCTCTCTCTCTCTCTCTCTCTCTCTCTCTCTCTCTCTCTCTGTCTCTCTCTCAGCAAGGAATGTGGCCAAGTTATTGACAACCCCTTATTTACAAGAAATGGCCAGCACTGTCCCAGAGTCCTCACGTATGTGTCGAGAGGTTTCTGCCAGTCAAGTATAGTTCATGTGAGTGTGAACGTCGATTGTTTTGAGTTGTCAGTACCTTGTGGGGATGCGTGTTTTCCGATAATGTTTTAATATTTCAAGGATTGTAATCAATGCCACTTTTGTTGCTAAATTAACCATGCAAAAACAACAAAAACTTTTTAAATACAGGTGTTTAGAACTATTGTGCTATGAAAAAGTAAGACAGTCCGAAGTGGTCGGAACATTGCAGGAAAAAGCATGCCTACAAAAATAAAAATTTGATTGTCAAATACATAATAAATAATTCAGTTTAAGAACTGCGATGGTGATAGCTGGAAGCCATATGTCGAGAAGACAGTGTTCCAAGTAGGAAATAGAACGGAAAGAAAATCGGAGAGGTGAGTTAATTTACAAGATCATCAATCAGATTATTTTCCGGGGGCTGGGTTGGCATAGCGGGTACAGCGAAGACAATACGGGTTTGATCCCCAAGATTTTCGCACGTGGGAATCGTGCTGGACAATTACCGCTGGTTGCGGGGTTTACATATTATAACAGAGATTTTTACTCAGGAGCAACGTATGATAATATGAAACCACTCAACCGAAATTCGTTGTTGTTTTGTACAGCCAGTTTCATAATAAAATTATAGTCTCATCACTTAAATTCATATATAAATAAAGAGGATTATAAAAAATTGATGCCTTAGTTTGTCTCACTCATTGATTGCATTGCAGGGCTTATGGTGCACATTGTTGCCACATAGCTTAAAGTTCAGGAGACTTTTTCATTGAAATTTTGAATGCTACTATTTTAAAGGGAAAGATGGGGGGGGGGGGGGAGTTCACGCTAAATTTCTATTATTTTAATAATTTTTATATTTGTATGAGATATTTTTTATATATATATACTGTATAAGTAAGCTGACAAGGAATAGGAATTTCATTCACAATGCTTTGTTTTGTATAGACTTAGGTTAATTATTTTACTTGTTTTGTAGAGAGCATGGCCAGAGTAGCTCTGATGATCTTCGATCTCGTGACTTTCGCAAGGAACTTGAAGATAGAGAGAGGGAAAAGGACAAGACCAGCTCTAGAGATAGGCGGACAACAGATTCCAGAGACAGCAGTTCTCAGTATGTATCTGTAGTTTTACTATCTACATCAGAGAATAATTTTCTGTTGCCATATTGCAGTATTCTGGAGACTGTGCTAAGACAGTGAATATTTTTTGTTCTAAGCAAACGTCCAAAGCTGGATCAGGTGCCTGCTGCTAGCTTGGATGCAGATGATCCTCTAGATGACGACGACTCAGAAGATGCTGACAGTGATGATGATACTGCTGAGCTTCTGGCTGAATTGCAGCGCATCAAGAAGGAGCGTGCTCTGGAGCAAGCCAAGAGGGTGAGTTATAGGCATAACTAAGGGAGGCAGGGCATAGAGGCCCGTGCCCCACCTTCCAAACCAACCTCGAAAATTTCTGCAATGATGGATAAAATTGTGAAAGTTCTAGAAAATTAGCTGGAAGACTTCAAACACCAATAGGCCAGTCATTAGAAGAATCTTAGGTTGAAAAAAATTGCATTGTTCTGATTTTTTGGGATGTTGTTAGAATAGATACCAATAGTGTATGATCAAGTTTGCAGCTTCGAAAGACCTGTGCCAACTGTGTGGTACTCGAAAAACCTCGAAATTTTCACATTTTTTTCAGTTGAATGCTAATAACTTCTAAAAAGTGCATCCTACGGAAAATGTCATTCTGTACACTTTTAAAGAAGATAAAATTTGGGACAATTAAAAAGTAACCGCAACTCTGTAGGACTAATAGGTCTCGAGATATAGCACTTCAAAAATATGTCATTTTTCCCAAAAAGCACGAAATTGTAGTTTTAGCCATATTCCGAGCAGAATATCGGCTAAAATATTCACCCTACAAGGAAAGTAGTAGGCGATGTAGATGTAGAGAATTTATTTAGCTTTAATTAAAGCACAAGTGAAACCCTATATGACCAATAGTTCCCTTCTTATCAGTAAAAAAACAATATTAAGGAAATTGGATTTTACAAGAAATAGAGCTCCCAATATTATAGTTATTAATTAGTGCGAAATATAATGTATGGCTCAGCCGATACAAGTCGCACTGACCTTTAAGTAGCACCACACGTAATTTTTTGCTTGTCTATTAATTAAATAGCGTCTACCTATAACCGTGGTGCGGGTTTAGTTACAGGAAACAATTGCGGAAGATGCAAATCAACAAAATAATTTTAAAAAAAAAATTCTGCTACCAAATGGATGCAAGAAAATATAATAATTATTTATACCAGCAACAGTATTATGCAAGCAAAATTTCCTCACGGGGCGATACCACTGTTGTACAATAACTTGTAACGGAATAATATAAATATTAACAATACATTTAGAGCTTGTCGTGCTAGGTTCAATACTATACATATATTTCTTTTGGGATCCAGCACACTATTGATATCTATCTTAACAACATTCCAAAAATTAGAACGGTGCAATATTTTTCAACCTTATGCTATTTTTATGTCTACGGTGGCCTACAATGAGGCTGTCTGAAATGTTGAAAAAATAACAACATAGTACCGTAAGAAATGTATGTGTAGTACTGGGCCCTATGAATAGAATCCCTCTTTAGCAGGGAATAGAAAAACTGATAGCGGTGTTATATTTCGGTGATTATAAAAATAAATCAGAACATTGATATACATATTAGTTTTATAAAAAATGTATCTGTACTTCAGTATTATTAATTGCATAGTGTCGTATAATATGCTGAGTTATTTTTACTACTAGAATTATTTAATTGCATTTTTATTTTGTCATTTTTGTGCATCTCCAACTGTTACAAATAGTATGTATGTTTCCCTTAACTCTTTGGCAGAAGGGAGATCGCCTGAGCCTATCGAGAAAATATTTAAAATTAATGTATATTATTTGAAAAAACTATGCGAAAAATTTTTGTGCATTTAAAGTGCATAGACCTACAAAGAAATGACAGAAACTTGTACATTTAGTGGAATATTCCTGAGAGAGCAAATGCAATACAAAATTAATGTTACGCTCTCGTAAAATAATTCTGACTACCTTAGACATTTTTATCAAGCCATGTTCACTTTTTCAAGTGGTATGCTTACTTCCACCATCATTTGTAGAAAGTCCAAAATATATTACTGTTCTTGCGTTCCAGTTTATTTAAGTTTTCTATGAATTCTTGAATAGACATTTGTCTTGTTGAAGTGGATGGACCTCCAGAAAACTGTTCCTTTTTCCATGCGACTTATTGGCAACGTGTTTTTTTGCATGTATCTTTACGAGTCCAGTCAACTGAAATGTTACAAAAGCTGCACATCATAATTTTATATTTTGAATCAAATACATACAATCCTTCGGACCTTGTGTCCCTTTACTTATCAAACAATGACAAAGTTTCTATCAGCATTTTGAAGAGACTGTTTTGTATTGTGCATCACAAGCTATCAAGGTTAGTTTTCACACTTACTGAAACCACATACATATTATGTCGGAAAATCTTGCAGCAAAATTCAGACAAATTATCTTTCAAGACTACAATTTTTAAATTTATTTTACGCACTGAAATTTATATACAGAATTTTATCATTACGTGTATTATTATTATTGTACCAGTTAACTTTTTACATCTTGGGCAGTAGAAAAGAAGACGAACACAACTGATGCTAATGGTAAAATATTGATTGTTGACAATGCATAAGCGATTCTTCTCGACCCACACACACTGAATTTGATTACACCAAACGCTTTGATGTTATTTATCACAAGAAATATAGCATGTTTAGTGCATTTTGCATATTATACTAGATGTGTTTATAGTGAATTTGGTCAAATATCGCAAACTGAGGGGACGTTTCACAAATTTCACACTTCACCATTTTTCGGGGTCCCTAACTATGATTTATGGGTGTATGGAAATATGACGATTTGGACCCTTCCCAAAATTATGTTCTAGTGGTGCCACTGGGAGTGAGTATCCACTTTATCTGCTATGTGACATGTAAATGTGCAGTGTTTGTTAGTACTTGTGTCTATTTGCTGAACTAAATAGTAAACCCTTACACTGACTACTAAAAAATTTAAATAGAACAACATTTAGCATATGTCCTATAAAATGTAACTTAATCACCCACACACCATTTGTGTTTATGAAGACAGGAATGTGGAAAACTCTTTTTGCTTGAAATCAAATTCAAACAGAAAGGTTTTGCCAGGTGTCTCAAGAGCACAGCCTACCTGCACATTCGAGGCTCAGAAGTGGCATTTCATTTTTTTAATGAACATTAATAAGGCCTAGGACACAAGATTCACGACTAGGCTAACACACCTGAACAAACAACCAGGGAACAAAACAACATAAAAAAAACTGAATAACACTAATGTGCAACATCCATTCTCCGCACAACTACTCGCATAAGTAAAAGATAACATAAATTTTTAATTATTTTATTAATTTAACTTTGTTTTCATCATTACCTTTGGTTGGGATTAGTTTATTATATATAGCTAAAATATAAATAACCAACAAAATAAAATCATAAATCAACAGTATTCAAGCATAGCTGAAAGAAGTTTCACGTTGTGTATTTTTCCTCAAAAGCACAAAAAATGACGTTGCCCACATTATTCTTAATGCAATTATGATGACATACCGGTAATAGGAGAAATGAGCGTACATATTTCCTCAAAAATTTAATGTTAGGGAAAAATGTAACTAAAGTGGAATGAATCATTGAGATTAAAATTCAGTTACTAAGGGTCACTTTTACCACCTCTTGCCAAATCTAGCTGTTTAGTAGTCATCTATTAACCCAGCATGTCAAATGAGCAGAAGTGTTTTACCACTGTTATTTGGCTGCAGTTACATTACTGAAAATCTACCTGTAAGTATAGTTCTCTGTGTTGGTAATAAAGTAACCAGAATTAGGTAATATTGTTTCTCTGGTGTCGTGATAAAATAACTTTTAGTAGGCATTTGTTAGTTGTTTCTTGTTTGTACATGGAAATAAATGAACTTAATAAATTCACTTTGCTACAGTACGTAAGGATGTTAATTTTGTTGGTTTCCAGTCACGAGTAGTGTGTTGCGTCGATTGAGCGAGTCTGCAAACTGTTTATATTTTACATCAGTGGTGGATAAAATATTTATTATCAGTGAAGCAATTGTAGAATGTTGCCATGAGGCCTGGGTTGCGTAATAGGGGTTTGGCATGATAAATAGCTATGTTTTAAATGTGCTGTAAATATTTACATACCTATTTAATAGTTTGAAATTTTTATAGTCCATCTTATTGTGTATTATAAAACTACTTCCAACAATTGTTTAATTGTTACTTAGAATATTCACATATCGTAGATACGCTATATTGTCGGTTAAGAGTTGATACCTCAGTTCAGTTTAAAAAAAAAAAAAATGCCACCTGGATTAATTGTAAAAACATGTATAACATATGCAGTATTGTAACTTGTGCCTTTGTTTAAAATTAATTTTCAGGTGTACTACTACCTTCAAGACCGAAAAATAGGACCCCTTTTATATGTTTTACAGTAGCTGTGAATTTTTTATTGCTCTTGTAAAGGTCATGAAATTGCTGATACAATGTATCCATTCTTAAATGATCATATATGTTTTAAACTATTAAATAAATAAAATTTTTCGAATACATTTAAAACACCACACCAGTTCACTATTTGCTACACCTAACCCCTATTCCACATGTTTACTATAGAAATAACTGTCAACACAGCAGTAAAGAAGTAGACTTACTGGTAGGCTTTCAAATATATAACTGCTGGCCAAATAACTGTGGTAAAACACTTCTGTTTATTTTACTGGAGGTTAGGCTAACTGGTGGTTACCAGACTGCTGGAATTGGTCAGAGGTGGTGAAACATAATTACAAATAAACATTCCACGCAAGTTGTCAGAAAAGAAAGGATTAAAGGTTGTGCAGGCAACTTTAAACTTTTGCATTGAGCATGGGTGAAGAAAGACAGCGATGGTAGCGTCACCATTTCAAGTTGTGGGGCTGCTGCTATCTCGGGGCGCCCTTGTAGGCAAGCTAACATTCAGATTTTTTAACTAGAGCTCTTGGTTTGGGTCTCCTATTCCATGTGCTCTGTCACTAATACTTTAAAGTAGGTATTCATCTGAAGGCCTTGTAATAATAGCATATTAGTGTAGAATGTTTTTCTTCGCCATTGTCTGGATTCCATGATTTCAAAACTAAAAAAGCAAAGATTTTAATTTTCAGTTCTAAGTTAAGCTTGGTCGTAAGAGAATTTCATAGACCTTCACGACCAGTAGAGATAAACATTCTTAAACTTTTACTTTAGAGTATGTACATATAAAGTAGAGAGTGCATTTGCTATACAGCTGCATACTAAACTGTGGGTTCTACATGGTACATGATTGATAGAAAATATGCATCGTAGATTTGAAATAATATCTAGAGCCAAGATGATATTTTACAGTAATAATAAACTATGCATTTGATTATTTCATTCAATTCAGTACTGTACATACAGTGATGGTTATTGCATTGGAACACACACACTTGAACCCTCACATATACCAGTTTATGTTCTTTATTTAAATAGGCCCTACTGTAATATGCAAATGTTTCTAATATGTGTCAAAAATAAATTTGTCTCATTTTCTGTTTAGCTAAATCATTCTCAGAGTAGTCAACATTAATTCTGAAGAAAATGATAATTTTCTCACTGACCTTCTCTTTGGCGAAGACTGAGAACTAACGCTGTTGGGAGCAGAATACTGCATTTTTCTCTAAGAGAAATTTACCACTGTTTTAGTTTTAAGTCAGTCAGTTGAAATTATTGTAACCACACTACATGCATATAGTCATGCCTCTGCTGTGAATACATTACATACCTACACTTGCTTCTTTGTTTGCATTTATTTTGCATGTAAACTAATTATTAGTGATAAGTTTGATAGAAACTTTGCTTCATTATCACCTTAAGGGTGTTCAAGTGGGGAAAAATCATAATTTTATATTTGTATGAAATATTGTCTGCATGTTTTGTGTTCTTACAAGCGGCAAAAACTAGTAAACATAATGAAATGAAAAAATTCACACTGAAACTACATGTCACAGACTACTGCTTAATATGATTTAAAATCCATAAAAAATAGTTTTGCATCTAAAAAAATTTCAGAAATTTTGAATTTTTTTTCTCTTTTGTATACATTTTTTTTTTAAATACAAAAGTATTTTGTAAATGATTTTAAATTGTGTGAAGCAGTATCCCTTGGACATGCGATTTCAGTGTGAATTTTTTCATTTCATTAAGTCAGTTTGTTTTTGCGGCTTGTAAGAACTAAAAACATGCAAATTTTGACTTTGAAGTGCCATTGTAGGAAAACTGGCTAAGCTAAATTTTTTTGTAAGACGAAAATGTACTCCCAAGTAACATCTACAAAACTAACAATATTTCATTCAATTATAAAATTATGATTATTCCCACTTGAACACCTTTAACTCTTTTGCTGTGGAATAAAAAATTTTCAATTGTGCCAAGATAGTGTAAAAAAATTATAAAAAAATATTTTTTTTTGTAAATAGTTTATTTTTTGTTATTTTAAGTGAGAAAACAATGTATCTATGGTATACAGAGTCATTTAATTTAATGTTCGACTAAAGTCGCATGTCGCAGTTTAGAAATATTTTGTATATTCGACTGTCGTCGAATGTCGCAGCGAAGGAGTTAAACTAACACTTATAATAAATTCAATTATATACTGTATGTATTGCTCTTATATGATTAATTAAACTAACTTGCTCCCTCATTCACCAGAATATGACTGAAGATTAAAGCATCACACCTTGCTCTTTGTGCAGATGACACACATTTCTGGATGCAGGCAGGAGAGAGCACTCTTTTGCATCAGAAAAACATTGATCTTACAACCCCTTTTCAGCTGTCTGGTGGGAGGGGGAATAGGACAAAAAGTTTTCCTAGACTTTGGTTTACTCTGTCTTGTAAAATGAGAAATATTTTTCTCTCCAGTGAACAAAAATATCCTAGAGCTGTGTGCCCGTTAAAAGGAGTTAGAGTGTTTGTAGTGTCATTGGAAATTATTGTCCATTCGTACAAATTTAATTTTGTTTTGTAGGAAACAGAGAAACGACAAGAAGAAGAGAGAATAAGAATGGAAAACATTTTGAGTGGCAATCCACTGTTGAACTTATCTGCGCAAGTGCCAAAATCTGATCTGAAGGTATGGTACTCTGTGAAGACAGTTTGTTTATTATTTATAGTTACGGTAACCCCTGTCATATGGTCTGATGCTGCATACATATTGATTTTTATTCCTGATTGTAGGAACTTAAATTTTGCTGTGAGACTTCCCTGTGCTTATGACAGAATTTATCAACTGTGAATTCTCTATGTATTGAAACCTAATGGAGTGACATATCTGCATCCATGGAATATATTCTGGGGCCCATTTCTTTTATTTTACAGCATTTTAAGACTACATCCATTGAAATCCCTCATGTACTGAAGTTTTTTGTCAGTCCCATGAGAAACAGTGGGTAGAGAATCCACTGTAGTAGCAGTATGTATGTGTGCATAATTTAGATTTTAAAATAATAAATAATTTTCTTAAGTAATACAAAACATTAATTAAATATTAAAACTATTACTTTAAAATTCGTTATTTATTGTGTTTTTTCCTTCCAAATATTAGCTTGATAGGTTCACTTTTTGTACGCATGTGAACGAGATCGCTGCATGTGAACTTTGTTTGTCTGACCTTTCAAACCTAAACTTATGATTATATATCGGATCTAAAACATTAAACTGAATTTGTATTAAGTTATTACGGCATAGCTCTGGAATTTACATTAAATTTACATATACTCAAACCTATAACTAAAACGTCGCAATGTGCTGCCTTCACTCCTTTAAAATCAACTCAAATGAAATAAATCTGTGTTGTTGGCTACCAAATCTACAACCTCGCATTCCCAAACAACGGGTGAATTCCCCGCATTAACTTTTATGTTACCGGGTTCGCTACACAGTAGTGCCTGACGTGCGTTGGTAACCAAAACAAGTAAGACTACGTCATAAATGTGTTCGCCAATAAGAACGCGTTTTCAAAGTTTGTGGTGGCATTTGAAAATATGGCATTTTTAAAACTGAATACAGTAATTCGAAAATTACAATGTTCACGGACCTATTGCTTTGCCTGGCTACATTTAGTACCGAAATAATTTGGAAGAATGAGGTATATATTAAAAACTTTTCTAGGAATTTTCCCTGTTGTTGTAAGTACGTATGGTGTTAACCCAATACAGTGAAAATAATTTCACGCTATTATTTATAGTGTTCGTGTAAAAACATAAACACATTCGGTGCGAGGCGAGAGAGATATAAGACGTTGTGAAACAGCGTAGGAGGCTGTACTATAGTTAATTGAGCATATGCGCAATCGCGGGAACTTTGCGGCAATAGCAAAATATGGTCCTTCTGCAATAGTCTGCTATAGTACGACCTCAATATAGATCCTAGTACGTCACAGTTGGAGACAGGCCGGCCGGCTTTGCACAGGTGGCGGCGGTGCTGCAGCTCTGTTTTCAAACTGTCACTGCCACATTTTTTAACAGATTTTCACGCTGCCTTAGTTAAATCCAGGGTTCGTAAAATCGGGGTCTAGTGTAGTTTTGTCTTGTGTAAATGTTAACGTATTGAAATAATGCATTGAAATTTAGGATAGTAACCATAAAGATACTTAAAATTACCCTGGAATAAATATTTGTCTAGTAATTTACTAGAATTATTTATTAAATGAGCAGTGGTACTTATCTGTTCTGTTGAAATCTTAATCTCAAGTGTTCCACAATGTTGCCTATACTGATTTATTTACAAACTTTACATTAAATTAGACCTATAGCAAAACAAAATGTCCTTTTTTTTTTTCTCCTTTTATGAATAGATTTAACATACATAAATGTTAAATACTAGAATATCAATAGCATGCATTGTTTTTGTTAAAGGCTATATTAAGTGCTAAATTTTATGAAGTAACTCAAATATTCAAGCCAATTACTACGAATGTACCATGTAATGTAGCCATCTTAGTAGTAGTGTCAAAAAGTTTAAGTTAATTAAATTTTTGTGAGCAAATTTTTCTTTATAGAATAACAAATGCTACTGTATTCAAAACATTTTAATATATTTTTGGTAGTGACGTAACTGCCATATCAAGTTTTTAGAGGGCCTGTTTCTCAGTACAACTTTGCCTGTAGTGGCCCAGGTCACAACTGCAGAGAGCATCATCAACTATTGAAGCTTATATAACAGAAATTACTATAAGAACTTCCTGCAGTTATGTGTTTACGTACTTGTAACTAATTTGTATGACTTCATTTTTAAATTCAGAGCCTTTTGTGACATAAAGGATTACTTAAGGGGTATGGAAAGGTACGATGTCGAGCAGACGACTGGAATACTCAAATCATCAATAAAATCTGAACTTCTCATAAAAATTTGATGAGATTTTTTTGTTGAGTAGATGTATTTTCAGCGGACAGTTATTTAAGCACTATGCAGTATAAAAAATTAAAACCTGTTTTTAGAAAAATAAGTGCTTGAAACCTTAAAATCTATATAAATGCAAAACTGTCATTTTTATAATTTGTAATATGATAATATCTAGGTCTCTGTAATAACCAAATTTCAAAAATACGTTTTGATTTGAAAATATTTTTACTATCTGAAAATCTCTGTGTTTGTGGTTTACTGAAGATTATTTTCAAATGAATATGCATGTATTTTTTAAATTCATTGTTGTAGAGGCATATATATTATCATATCACAAATTATAAAAAAGACAGTTTTCCATTTTTGTAGATTTTGTGGTTTCAAGCCCTTAATTTTTCTAAAAACTGTTTTTAATTTTTTACTCAAAAGTAAAGCATACTAGCGCATAGTTCTGTATAAATAAATGTCTGGTGATATAAACTCTACTCCGCAAAAAAAATATCATTGAATTTTGATGAGTAGTTCAGATTTTATTGACGATTGAGTATTCCAGTCGTCCGTTCGACATTGTACCTTTCGATGACCCTTAACAGAAATTTTTAAGCTTACGTGAGCAGACTGTTATCTATATTGACTGATAAGTTTAAAGATGTTTCAGTATAAAATACATAATTCTCTAGTTTTTTCATGTTCGTTATAATCAGATTTTACTGTACACAGATCGAAACAGTGAATATGTGTAAACAAATGTGATCTTAACAATTAACTGTAAACACTTTCTTTATTTCCTACTTAGTTTTCTTCTTATTAATTAACATAGAATATATATTATGGATAAATTTTAAGTAAGGCCCTTTGTTCACAGAGGAAACCAAAACCAAGCGATCAGTTGCCTACGACCAAGCAACCAATCGCGCGACTGATTGTGAGGCGACTATTCTATTAAAAGTAATGCTTTCCTGAGTTGTCTCATCCACCGAGGCGACAATGACTTTACCAGAGAGGAAACTAGTCGCTCACGACCAAACATGTTGATCGCGAGGCGTTAGTTGCTTACGATTATTCACCGTGGGTAGTCTGTTGTGCTTGCCTTTGTCATTTTTAAAATGTCACGTTCACTCTGAAAATCGGAACAAAAGTTAAATATCAGAATTGTGTTTGAAGTAGAGAAGTATCCATGCCTCTACAACTACAGTTGATCAGATTATTCCGAACGCGATGATGTGGATGCTGCATGGGAGCAAATAGCTTAAGCTTCTGGAGACGCAGTTAAGTAAAATGTGGCCATTAATTTTGACTGTTCAAATCTTAATTGGGTGTTCCGCAAAAAAGGTCATTAAAAATTGTTACAGTTAACGAGTAAAATTTTGCTAGTTGTAAACATTTTTGAAATAGCTAGGCCAACTATTTCTTGTATAAGTTAGAAGCATTGTTGCATAAAATGCTATTGCTTTTGTTAAGAAACAATGTAAACAAAGAATTCCTACTGTATTTGGTTTATTTGCTAAATTATATTAAGGCAAGGCTTCTTAAATAATTTCGTTAACACAATATCACTACAAACAATACTTCCGCTGAAAAGGTACGGAAGAACGCGACTTCAAAAAATAATATGAAAGATAATCCCTACAGTTTGTTCCCGACATTCTTTTTGGGAATGTCGGTGCCTCTGAAACAGCCTCTGCAATCTCATTGGGAACATTTTCTTCATCTTCACGGTCATGCGAGTTCGATAAATAATTCCTTCTTTCTTTCTGATAAAATTGTGAAGCACACACACTGCACAAATTATGTTGTTTACAGTTGATACATTCCAACTTGGTATAGGAACGGAAAGCACTGCAAATATGCTGGTCATCATTCCAAAAGCACATTCGAGACTTTTGCGTCCTCTACTGAGTCTGTAGTTGAAAACTCTTTTTCTATTGTTTAATGCTCTTCTCGGATAGGGACGCAACATCTTTTTTATAATTGGGAACGCTTCATCCGCGATAAAGTAAGACGGAAATGTTCTTACACTTCCATTGTTTACTAGCTCCTGATTGTTTAACAAATTAAGTCCATTTTCCTCTTTCAGTAGCCAATGACCTATTCTTGATGCCTCAAATACGTCTCCATCAATATTCCAACTATGTAGAAATTTTGTACCACCTCTTTTCGTGCTGTTTTGCAAAATCTAGGTATACAGAATATCGTTTCCGTTTCTTGATTCGTATGTACAAATAAAATTAATTACATCCTCTTCCAACTCACAAAGACATGTTCGCAACTATTCCCAAATTGATTTCCTTGGTGGACGAGGAAGCACGAAACCAATCGCATGCGATCGGTCGTCTGCAACCAATCATCTACGATTGGTTTTCTCGGTGGATGAAGGCCCTAAGTTTCCCCATTAAGTTACTGATAAGAATTACATAGCGTCACTTTTATGGTGAATTCAGTAACATGAGTTACGAATTAATCTTAGAGTTGTATACATATTATGCTAATAATAGGTAATTGTGCCAGTGATGTGACGGTTCTGTATTCTTATTATCAGGTAAAGCGACGCTGGGACGATGATGTGGTTTTTAAAAACTGTGCCCGCTCAGAACCTGAGAAGAAGAAAGATCAGTTCATTAACGATTCTTTACGTTCTGAATTCCATCGAAAGTTTATGGAAAAATATGTGAAGTAAATATGGGACACTGTCTAGTGCTATTGAGTTTACTTACTACAGTAGTTACTGTAGGATTACAGGTATTAAAGTGTTATTACGTATCCATGTAATTCAGTGTGTGTATAAACATATATTTTTTACTTTTTTGTTTGAGTGATAGTTATGTGTACTACTGTATATGTATATAAAACCAGTAAATATTAATGACTTAGTCACACAGTGTATTTAATAATATCCTGATATACAGTAGTAATTACATAACTGTAGCTACGCTTCAGAAACATAGGTAAGTAATTTTGTACATGTTTATTTATATTTATGGGGGCCGCGGTGGTTGCTTCCCCCTAGGGGATCTGGGTTTGATCCCAGTTGGGTCCGTGTGTGGTTTTTTTGCATGTGCAAAGCATGCCAGATTTTGAAGTTGGTCTGTGGGTTTTTCGGGGATCTCCTGTTTTTCCAGCCTCTCTCATTCCTTCACTGCTCTACACTCACTTCACCTCATCCATTGCTCTGGCTGGTGGGTGACAGACCTGTCTCGCTTATCAAGCAGCTGGCTCATCATTCATCCTGACCCTTTCGCACCTGCATTATGACCCTGCTAGAAGGCGGGAAACACATAGTGGTTTTCATTTTTATATTAATAATTAATATTTATGTATTAAGTAGATTACCAAATTGAATATGAGTGTTTGATTTTTGTTTTTACATAATCATGTTTAACGTGAAAAAAAATTATGTCATGTTGATCATTCAAGAACTAAACTGAAAGTATGATTTTATAATAATTCAGTACAGTACTTTAATTGTTAGTTGAGTGCATGCTGTAAATGTATTGTTATAGTAGAACCCTGATTTTACAAGGCCTCACGGTGCGTGAGAATGACCTTGTAAAATCGCTGATCTTGTAAAATCGTATCCGAGTAATTTTGACCCTTCAAAACCCCAAAAGTTGCATTGAAATAGCAGTTTTCTTGTTAAGTCAGCCCTATCATCTTTAATCACAAAAATAACACATTTTAAAATGAAATAGTAATGTGTTTTAATAAATATACAGCTTCTGAAACACGTACACCTGAGAAAGGGGTTGCGAACACTCCTTTCCTCCCCCCTCCCACCAAAAGTAAACATGGCCACAGAGACGCCTTAACAAGTATTTTTGCGGTAGCTTCTTAGGTGAAAGACATGTACTAATGAAATATTAATTTATTTTAATAAACATACATTCATTAAGATGTTAAGAATACTTGCAGGCGTAGAAAAATTTACATTGCTATACTGTGTTTATTTATGTACGCATAAGTATTTATACTTTACACAATGTGCGTATTACACTACAAGGATATGAGAACAGCTGTATCAGAGGGCTCCAAATTAATGTAGCACACTTTTATGTAAATAATTACTTGATCCCTCCAGACACAGCTCTATGACAGTGTTAAGTTCTACACAAATGGGTACACTCTACCTCTGTCGTTGAGAGTTTCCTGTCCTTTATCTCTTTAATAATCGCGAACTTCTGGTTAAGAGTGAACGTGTTACTTTTGTTTCCACTCATTTCCCAAAATTATTAATCCAAAATCGTAAAGGCATGTGCGTAGCTCGTCAACAAATCAAAAGCAAAACTGAAGCCCAAATTGTAAATAATATCGTAATCCAATAAAAATAGTGTAAGTAGGTCGTCAACAATCAGTACAGGCAATCCGAACTTGAAAACCAAAGGAAAAGCCAAAATCAAAGAGCAGTAATGTCACAAAAAGTATCCAAGAGCTGAATCACCATGTGCACACAATACCTGAACTAACAATGGCCAGGCGACAGTCGGCATTTGGGCCAGCTGTTCATGCAGCATTGCCAACTCTCGCTGGCTTGCGGCATTGCCAGCTTGCTGTCTGGCATCGTAACTAGGCCATTCGCGCAGTTGGGAACTTATGTTAATGAGCATTTGCATTGATAAACAACTACTTTCATTCTGCAACTACGTACTTAAAAAAATTGGGTTTTGGCTAAAAATAATTTTTCCCTGGAATTAGACCCTCAAAACTGGGTGGTCATGCAGCAACGGGTGTTATACAGTGGTTAATATGGTACGGAGGAAGAGGAAGGAAGGTTTCTGCTTCCTCTCTTTGTTCTGCACTTGTCGCGCTGTCGCTTGTTTGAAAGTTGCACTACTGCCACAGTTTTTAACTGATTTTCAAATTTTTTTTGGTTTTGTTTTGTTTTTCATCTCGCAACATGCTTGTTACAAATAACAACACTACAAATTATGTATTTTATCACTGTGATCTAGTGAACCTTATTTTTAAAATAAGTTTTACTGCGATTTTCCCCATTTTTGTATTTTTGCAATAATATTTATAATTTTTGAAAGTTTCTCAAAATTGGCCTCGTAAAATCGATGCCATGTAAAATCCAATACTTGTAAAGTCGGGGTTCTATTGTATTTTGAAGATGTTAAACTGTGTTAGCTCTGTAATAGTGATAGTGGTTAAAAAAGTTTTGCCTAGTCTGTATTTTGGATGAACAATTACTGATTTGCATGATTAAATTATTTTTATTGATATTAGTTTGTTGATTATAAATTCTAATATTATTTCTGTCATAAGTTAGCATTACTAAAAATGTTGGAGCACTTATTGTGGGACGGTGGCACAAGTAGTTTGCTATAAATTTTACTGATATTGAATACAGTACAGTATTATGGTTTTTCTCAAAATTAGGCTTCAGTACATAAACCTATGTACTAAATACAAATTTAAAGCTTTTAATACTATTTTGTTTAAATTATGTATTTTCAAAATTTTATTTTACCTGTAATTTTTTTTTAAACTTAGGAAAACCCACTTAAAACATTATATAAATACTTTACTTATATTGTACTACAAAACTCTATACTAATTACCATAACTATGTATACACTTAATAGTCTTGTAAACAGAATTACAATTAATTTACGCGCAATGTTGTTAATGTTTTGTAACTGCTAAACGAATACCATTTTTGCTTGGGATATTGTTTTTAAGTAGATATTCATCAAGCTTGTTTAATGTAACAGTGGTGTAGTGTCGTTAGATGTTGATACGCCCATGTCCCTTCAATAAAAGTTAAAAAGATTACATTTTTAGTCCTTTTCGTTCTGCGTACATTAATCAAAAATCTATTCGGGGAATTTAGTATGTTAGCTTTACAACCTTTCTTCTTATCCCCTTGGTCCTGGGCATTACCAACTCAGCTGTGCATCTGGTTTTAGTACTGTATCTTGTGGTATATGCAGGGAGTGTGATAAAGGAAATCCTATGCAAACAATAACTTTTCTTCGCTCTGTTTACATGTGCACAAAGCCAGTGTAGATGTTGCAGTGACCGATGACATGCTCCTGCTTTATCTTTCTCTTGTCTCTTCCCCTCGCTCTCTTCCCCTCGCTCTCTTCCCCTCACTCTCTTCCCCTCGCTCT
>PNEQ01027313.1:21387-33843 GCA_003012365.1 Medauroidea extradentata
TCTTTCTCTTCCCCTCTTTCTCTTCCCCTCTTTCTCTTCCCCTCTTTCTCTTCCCCTCTTTCTCTTCCCCTCTTTCTCTTCCCCTCTTTCTCTTCCCCTTTTTCTCTTCCCTCTGAGCTCTGAACTATTATAAGAAGATGGCAAGGATTTCACAATTCAAACCCTTGCCATCTTCTTGTAGTAGTTCAGAGCTCAGATGCTGGGAACTGGCTCATCAATACATTACAAAATCTAGATAGCCACCAGGCCTCAATATCGGATGATTCAATTTTTTCACTAGTTTTCCCCCTGTCCATTAGAAGCTATCACAAGCAGACCGACATTACTACCCCATGTTTGAAATTTTTGCCATGCTTAGTTCGCCTTCTGTCCATTCGTTAGGCTTACAGGTAACAGCACACACTGCCGACTGGACTGCAATGTGCCATGTCTTATCGCCCAAGGATGTCGGTTTGATACTGGTAAAACGTCGCGACCGTGCTTCCGCGAAAAAATATGTGTCATCCCTTCGGGTGTGTGTACCTAGTACAAGTTTCTTCTGTAATTACTTGTACCTCTGTCAGTTATATTACTTTGTTAGTCTAGCAGCCTACTTCCTGCCATCCTTATGTAATTTAAAATTTAAGTTTTGAAGCCAACTGATGGATATATCTTCCATCTCTCTTAATTTAAATATGAAAATTGAAGTTCTTGTTAATTGTTTTAATTGCCAACCAGAATGTTTCTATTTTTTTCTATTAACTACCTGAGCTTCCACATGCTCCAAGAACCATACGAAGTGCAGGAAATCACTTGAAATAGTTTACAGTAAATCAACAGTGGGGCATAAAATACATAACATTTATCAAATTTTAAAATTTGTAAATTTGTCAGCTAAAAAGTTTAAAACTGTAAAGTTCTCATGTTTGCGTTCTTTCCACATTCATACTTCTTGCTAGTAAGAAAATGTTCTGAATGAATCAGATAGGTCAGTTCTCCGCTTTTCTCCTTATTTTAATTACCTTATATAAGTTATTATATATTATTTAGCCACCGCAGGTTTAGTATAATTTCACAATGATTTTAAAGAAATTTTACCAATTTTTCTGGAAAATAAAAAAACATTATTTTTCCCTGGTTCTTTTTCCTTTCACCAATATTTCTGGAAATTTTAGATCCCTACTTACCTCTCAATTACATTTTCCCTCAAAATACACAATTTTTTTTAGTTCTCCCCTTGGTTCCACTATAAATTTTTTCCGGATTAATAGTATCCAGTTAGAATATAAATTGTTGGTTGTGATTATAATTTTAGACAACTTGGTAGTTGGTTTTTAAATAAAAAAATGGTCAAAGTAATTATGTAAAAAATATTAATTATAAGATGCACATACAACTATTAAAGCTGGTACTTAGCAACTAAGTATGAAAATACTGAAGATGTTGTCTAGCAAAATATGTGTGAGATTTTTTTATTACTAACATAACTATTCTAGGGAACTTGACGAAACTTGCTTAAGTGACATTAAGAACGTCAAGTACCTAGCTTCTGATGACACAAGTCAAGACTTGTTTGGTCCAAACCTGAACACGAAGATACATAGTTGTATTAAAAAGTAACACTATTATATCAACTTATAGGAATGGGTAACTATAATATAAGTTTTTATCTATGTTTTTTAAACCCTTGTTTATTTATACTACCATTAATTAGTTACATGTAAAAAATTCTTAAGTACTGTAGGTTACATACATTTCACCTTAAATGAACATAAAAGTAGACTAGGTGAGAAATGTTTTTGTATGAAACCAGGGGTGTAGCCAGGATTTGTGTCGGAGGGGGGGGGGGGGTTAACCTGAGAATAATAGGCAAAACAAACACCGACCACCCCTTTAAAGCGGGGGTCCGGAAGTTCTCTGCTGGGAAAATTTGAATTCCAAGGTGAAAAATGGTGCTATTTTATCAGCTTTTCATAATGAAATACTGTATTGAATATTGTATTTGTCCAAATATTTTTAATCTTTATATTATATTTTCTCATTTTTGTGGCTAAAGGAGGGGGTTAGAACCCCCAAAATCCCCTTGGCTACACCACTGTATGAAACTGACATACCTGATTCAGTACGGTTGTTGGCCTTGGATATGACATTTTGGTAATATTGTACATAACGGTGACTGAGGTGTCTGTTCAAGCCTAAGTAACTGCAGCTGTGAAGCGAGAAAGTCGTGTCTAACTATATGTAATGCAGAAGGTTGGGTTGGTGGGAGTTTGAGAGGGGATAGGATGAAGGTGGGGGGGGGGGCGTGTAGGTATGTCGGGAGTCCTTATGTACCTATGAAAATTAAGTACAGTATTTAAGGGTTGGAGAGTGGACCTCTTGCATGTAAGTAACAAAAGTATTTGAATTCTATTGATTTTTTAGATGTCTCGAATATCAGATTGATTTTATGAGAAATTGATTGGGTATACTGTAGGGCCGCCACGTCTTGGCGGGTCGACTACCTGGCTGGGCAGCTTAGTTAAACATAGCAATGCAATACTTTAAAGTTAAGAAATAAATGTGCAACTGTGGGAACTGTAGGAAACACAATTAAGACTTACAGAGAACTCCCTCACTGATGCTTTCTTATCCATTTGGTTTACCTGAAACGTGAAGACACCCGTCAAGAACCTTACCACCTGTATGCACAAATCAAAACATTGACCCACAATGTTGTTTTGGTTTTATGCATAGGACTTCATGCAGTGACCCTATATTTTCGTAGAAAGTAAGATACAGGGTAGAATAAAACTTTCTATCTTTATGTTTTAACCACTCAGGTTAGTATTTATCTGTGACAGCACTCTGAAAGAAACCGTTTTAATTATTTTGACGAGGCCGAAGACAATATTTCTAAAAAACTATCCACTGGTATTATATAAAACATTGACACATAGATTAAAGTATATTCTTTTAATATATAAATTATAAACCTACTGACATAACCTTCAATACTTTGACTTAGAAAATAACATGAATGACATGTTGTTATAACACCATTCAATAGCCAGTGGAGATTTTCGTTAAGCTGAATCAAAGCAGTGTGAAATAATTTTTACATTAAAAATGTGATAACAGTAGTAATTTTAGGCAACAAGAGTTTTAAAACAGCAATTTAAAACAATAATAACATAACACAACAATATAATACAGTTATAACATATCCTAGCGATAATATAACATTGTTATAATATAGGCCTAGCACAGTGATAATATAACATGGTGATAACACAACACTGTGTTTATTTGACACAATGTGTAATTACATAACGAAATAGAGATGAAATTATATAGTGCAGTAATTACATAACACATTGACAATATAATACAGTGACAATACAATGACAATAAAAAACAGTGGAAAAATAGCACAGTGACAATAAAAAATGGTGGCAACATAACACAGTGACAATGTAACACAATTACAACTAAGTAACATATTCTACATTTTGGCCTCATTAAATATAGCATCTTGCATATATAAAACTGATTAGGTCTTACTGTTGAAAATGTCAGTGAAAGGAAACATTGGAGGCATAATTTGCACTGATGAGGACAATGTGAGGTGGTGGTAGAGCAAGAAAGAATCAAATGGTAACAAAGCTGAAGTACTCTGAGAAAACACTTCTTTGACAAAAAAAAGTTTTAAAACATTTGTATTTAGACTAATAGAACTTTGTCGAACAAAAAAGTATGCATTTTGGCTGTTTACAAAATCTGAAATAAACTATGTTGCATAGCGGCATGTATATAAATGTCACAATGAGGCAGCAAGAACGGATTAATCACTACTGTAAGTAGTTGTGTCACTATGTTCAAATGCACTGTCATCATTGTCATTACACACATTTATTATGAACCCTTCCAATTCTCTTCCTATTTACTGACCACATGTTGACAGTAGCCTTCCCAGTCAGTGCTTGTGATGGAATCTAAGGCCTTGGTGGTTTGCGACTGCAACACATACAACGAAAATTCTTTAAAAGTATTGTTCTCACAAATTAAACACTTCATTTTGTTCCACACGAGCTCAATATCATTTAATTCACAATTGTATGGAGGCAGACGAATAACACAACCATGTTGCTCAGCTAGTCTGTTTTCTCTGAAACTTATTTCTCTGGGTCAATGTTTTTCAACAAGTTCGGAAAGTATAGTTTTCTGCTTTTCATTGCCACATTTCACCCCTTTTCTCTGCAACCAGGTTGTCATTGCTCATTTACTTTCGTACTTGAATGGCAGCTTGTCTTCCTGTTTGCAATGATGTGGAGCATTATCCATTACCAAGACTGAAACGGGTGGCAAATTTTAAATCATGTTTACCATAATCCATTTTTCAAAGTTTTCAGAGTTCATCTGGTCATGGTAGTCTCCTGTTGTTGTGCCTACTTTATAAACAAGAGAGGCCCCGGGAAGGAAGCCCTGCTTAAAACCAATACTTAAAACCAACACTTAAAACTATCAGTCTGTGGCTGCATTTCCTGTTGCCATTACACCTTCGTCACCTTTCTTATGCCAACATTTCTGAAAGCTTAAATTAGTGTCAACCCAGGATTCATCCGTGTAAAATATCTCCTTCCCTGCCTCCCTTCATTGTTTAATCTGAGTTGGATACCGCGATCGCCAAGCAACATCAAATCTTTCAAGATAAAGCATTCATTATTTTGGCTTCTTCTCCACACAAAACCCATTTCCTTGAGTATTTTACGCAGCGATGTCTTTCCCCAACTCCATCCGATTTTTTCTTTTAAAACTGGCAGTAATTTCCTTGTTGTAGGAACCACTTATTTAACTGCATAAAATTTTTGGATTGTGTCACTAATCACTTTTCTATCAAAGTCATCAACTGACTAATGTTTCCCAGTTTTTTATATATATATATATATACATATAGACACACACACACACTAGCCGGCCGGCTGCGGCGTTGCCCGCGTGAAATTATGTAATTTAAACAGTAACTCTGGATAAAATATGTGATGAAGGCATTTAACAGCAAACGTACTCAATAACAGTGAACTATAATTAACTGTCTTAGTTCAGTGTAAAGAGCACACGCAATATGCTCGTATGATGTCATAGTAATTCCCATCGCAAAGTCTTAAACGCGATACAAAACCCGTAACCCCACCCCTTCCACACCACAAACATTATACAATACCTGAGTGAATGTTTAAAGGCAGGCCGTGATAATTCTTTCGTACGTGATGGCTACAATCCAAAGAGGTTTTATTTATGAGTAGGTTGGCAAAAAGAAACTACTGTTGAATTATTTCTCCGTGATCATTCTCTTTTTTCGTAAGACTGTAACATTTTAATGCTTTTCACCTACTTAATTTTCAAATTTCATAAAAACCTGAACTTGATTTGTAGATATTTACATAAGCTTCATTCTTATCAATAAATCACCACGGTATCTCAACGGGTATAAGCGGTACAGATGATTATTTGAAAGTCACATTAAATTTTTTTAACAGCTTCAAGGACGAATTTCAAAAAATCCTGAAAATAACTTTTTTTGATATTTAGGTAAGATTTATTTTAAAGCAAAAACCATTTCAATATTTCCACTGGTTTAGGAGATAAGTGGGATTAATATTAAAAACACATTTTATTTTTTTAAGAGCTTTCAAGGATGAATTTCGAAAAATTGTAAAAAAAAATATTTTTTAGATATTTACTTAAACATCATTTTAAAGAAAAAATCACCGCACTATCTGAAATGGGTTAGCAGAAATCACAGATTAATGAAAAACACATTTTACGGCTTTTTACCCCCTTAATTTTCGAATTTCACAAAATCGAAAAATTTGTGAATATGCATTTCTTTCGGCAATATTATGAAGTTAAATTTATGTTTGCATTTCTGGTTAATGATACATCAAGGATTCTTTTAAAACATATTTCTCCCCTTTTCACCTACTTAATTATCGAATTTCGACAAATTCTTTCTTAGTGGGTGCCTACGGGGCAAGGGGAAGCTTCCCTCAAAATGTCATGGTTCTAGGTCCAGCGGTTTGGGCTGTGCGTTGATGAGTGAGTGAGTGTGTGTGTCAGGACACTTCATTTTGTATATTAAGAGTGCATGGTAAATACTCAATGACAGTCCTGGATAATGGTATTTCCCAACTTTTTGAGTAAATCTTTATCCAGAATTACTAATTCGTTACGCGTGATCTCTTGCGCCGCAGTTAAATGCACGAGGTTCCGGCGTCAGAGATTGTGCCTCAGAAATTCATAACACTGGAAACAATTTTATTTAAAACGTTGGCTAAAAATATTGTCTATGATTGCTATTGTTTGATTTTCGCAAATTGGCTTTAAGAAACCTACAGTTATAGATTAATGCTTTTAGCGTTGAATTTTGTACCATGCCCTCTTAAGATAGATATATATGTATATATATAAAAGAGAGAGAGAGAGAAAGAGACACACACAAGGTGTCCCAGGAAGTAGTGTAAAGCCGAAATAAAGAAAAATACCAAGAAATAAACAGGGTTCAGGTCTGTGTAACTTGGAGGCCTGAGTATGGCCACCTACACCAATCCATTTTCTCGAGTTTCTTCAGTTAACCAAGTCCTTTTGCTGTTTCAAAATGATGGTGAATCATGTCATTAAGCCTTGTGCACAAGGATTTTCCGAAACTGAAGGAAAAATTAAGTGGTCTTTACTTTATCTAACTGCTTCGTCTTGACACTACTTCCTGGGACATCCTGTGTGTCTATATTTATTTATTTGTGTGTGTGTGTGTGTGTGTGTGTGTGTGTATACACGCACGTGCGTATTACTGCTACAGTGCTACAATTGTTACACTAGGTGCAGTTGTTTCAAAACACGCTGTGAATTAGGTAAGTAATAACGTAATTAACATAACTATTTACCGTAATAAAGGGTAGTATGTTGGTGCAATGTGTATATCAAATGTGGCATTGCATAATATGCGAATACGAATTGAATTATGCTAAGGTTAAAAATATTATTTATTACAAGTTCCAGACCGTCTTTTACGTTGAAGCTTTAAATGCTAACAAAACAATGTATGGTACAAAATAAATTACATTTTGTAAAGGAATAGACTGATATTTTTTACAGTAAACTCCCGATTATCTATGTTAATTGGTGCCGCGCAATGCACGGATAATCGAGAAACATGGATAACAAGAAAATTGCATATTTGTTAAGATAAAAAAAATATAAAAAATTGAGATTATTCATAATTAACTCAAATCCATAACGACTTACAGTTTGACCTACAAGTACAGTATTACACAAACTTTTCACCAAAATGTATAAAAATATATCCGGGGTGCACAGTAAACACGAGAAATAATTATGTTAAAATGTTGTTAATCCATTCTTGTGCGATTCCGCTAATCCATTTTTGCGATCAAGAGTTGACACACTTATGTTATGTTCCAAAAAGGTTTTTTTTTACAAAACTGTTTGGTTTTTACCATTGTTCAACATATATAAAGCCGCACGGATAATCCAAAAACCGGTTAATCAGTGCACGGATAATCGGGAGTTTACTGTATTTATATTTATTATGAAACAATTCTAGTACTTACGTGGAGTTATTTAGATGAGTAACAGTAAACTGATATCAGGATGGCCGGATCAGGAATTGAACCCACACCATGCACCAGTGTGCCACCACTGTGCCAACTCGCTTGGTTTATGACGACTCATGTGACAAAACGTAAAGGTAGTGTTGCAGAGTTTCTACAGCTTCAAATACGGCTCGTCTTCTGTGTAGTTGCCAATAATAGCTATAATGGCATCCGCAGTAATATGATCCAAACCACAAGCTGTACATAACGTACTGTAAGGTCAACTTTTTTTTTTTTAAGTGTTCGTCTTCATCAATGCAGAGAAAATTGTAACTTTAGTGTGTTGCAATTATTTAAAATAAATAGATAACCTTATGCTGTTTTACTTGAAATAATTGTATACGACTAAATAATATATTTTCAGTGCCATTATTACGATGGTTGCATTTATAAAACGTTGAATTTACCGTGCTGCACCTACAACAAAGGTGCCAGTGTTACCACATTAGTCCTCCACCCTCATGTTCACTTCCCCGTGTGTCCAACACACTCCTTTGCTGGTAACTTGAGGCATCCTATTGCGCCATGCACTGATTAGTTGTGAGACTTGCAATACAGTAACTGTGCATTTTCAGGTCTATATCTTCATTTAATATTTTGTTCCTCTAGATGTAAGGGTTGTTATTCTAAAATATTAACATGCAATATATTGCAGCATCCTGTATTATTCAGTCACCTGGTCACATCATCACTTCTCCTGCCCCAATCGTGCTACAAGCTGAGTACAGATGGTTATATTAAGTCACGAGGTTAGCCTAGGAAGGGACAGCATTTTAGCTTGACACTTTCAAAAAGTAATGCATATAGGAGACGTGACGGACGTTGCCTTCGACTGGCGGATTTTCTTGTGGTGTCTCACGATTATTGCAAACCGCGAGCCTCCGGCACTATCTGCCAGGTTTCCCACAGGCAGAAAATCGGGGTGTCCATCCGTCCAGGAATCGAGCCTGGTTAGCATTGGAGAGTGAAATGTTTAAGTTAAATGCTCGTAGGTTTGCCATTGTGTAACTGCCTTGTGGAAGTTGAAGACAGCTGACAGACCAGCTACGTCTTAAACCTAGATTGGAGCCAATATTGTTAAATTGTTATGACAGATTACGTGCAAATGGGTTTTGTAACTTGGTCTACTTTTTTAAGCTTAAAACTGGGCTATCTAGTAAAAAAATGTGTAACAATATCAGCTGCACTTGTAGCTAAATACAGTTATTCTAACAAACGTTGTAGAAACTCTGGAACGTTGCTTAAGTGCAAAACAAACAAACCGCAGGTGAAATTTTGGGGAATGAGATGAGAAACTTATAGTGTAAGTATTGTAATTTAAAGTTATAATTACCTTTTTTTGCCTGGTGTTTGTTTTTTATTTGGTGTCTCTCTGTTGTGTTTTCGAATACATGAAACTGATCTCTGGCTTATACCTATGTATCACGCAGCCCTTTCTGTTGCTTTTGCAAGAGATACTAGCAGACATTTGATGGCATCGTCTTCGTCACAGCACTGGATTACACTACTTATAGTTTCTCTCTCCTCACTATGTATTACTTTATTGTATCTTGAATGTCCTGCATCGGGCTCCATTGTTCACTTCAGACTAAGAGTGTGGCACCTTATGTTTTTGCTACGAACCGCATAGCGGCTAATGTGCGCACAGCTGCTTCGCCCCTCACTCAGGCTTTCCCGCGAATCGGCCCGCCCAGACGTGACTGCCCTACAATAGCTAAGTTGGTGAGAGGGAGGGTAGTATGTGTAGTTATCAGAGGTTTATAGGAAAAATATTTTGAGTGTATTATATTATTAAAAAATAATTCTTCACATTAGATTTTTTTTTTAATTGATCAGTTTTACTGAAAATTGATTAGGTATAGCTTAGATGGAAGTCAGGTGGCAGTAATAACAATTATTAGAACTAAAATGAAGTATTAAAGAAAATAAAAATAAATTTTTAAAATAACTAAAGTATTTTTATTAAATTAATAATTATATTGAATGATTTTAATGGAAAGGGGTATAGTTGGCTCCTAAGCTACAATATTGTATAGATTAAAGTGTAATGTTTAAAATATAAAATTTTTAATACTATAAAGTTGAATATTAAGAAATATTTTTTTCATTTAAAATATATATTTATTTTTATATAAGGAAGAAGTAAAGGGCAGTAATCTTAAGTAGTATGTATATGAATTTTATTATACACACACACACATATATATATATATATATATATATATATATATATATATATATATATATATATATATATATATATATATATATAATGTAAAAATATTTAAAAATTAAAATAAAGAACTAATAAATAATATATTTTAAGTAAAAAATATTGATTAATTTGGTATTTATGCTCTGTGAGGACCTTTAATCAGTGACACCAATGTCTCAGGGTCATCCAACTGCACTGAGACAATATTTGAGTTGTGTTGGTCATGAGACAACCACTAAAGCAATTTTGTTGAGGCAAGGGAGAAAGAGGACATTTTTTGAGAGAAAAAGTAAATTTTGGCAGAAGTTTCGGAAATTTTGGATCTTTTTCATTTTTTTGTTAATTTTTTTTTTAATTTGACCTTTGATGACCTTGATGTAAAGGTCATAGTCCCGCAAGTCAAGCATGGCAGGTGGCACCTATTACCTCATCCAGAATCCATCCACATAATTGGCAAAAACATACTACTGACCTGTGCTAACTGATGGTGAGTGGATGTAGATGTTGCTTTTCTCACGTATTTGATGACACGTGACTTGATTAAACCTTAAGGTACAGAATGAAAATCATCACGTATTCTACAAAAAAGCATTCTGGCAAAAGCTGCTGGTATTTTATTCACAACTAACCAAGAGTCGCTTTGTCCATCCACTTCAACAGTTGTTAAGTTTTAGGTCACGAAAGGGACACACCATTCCCTTCAAAACTTGCTGCTGAAACCATAACAGACTTTAAATTACATTTCCAAGCTCGTTTTTCAGACCTAGATTCTGATGCATCAGACAAATGGATTTTCGAAAATCACCTTCCATTGAAGCATTGAAGGTCTCGTACCTGAACTTTAACTGGATGCAATTGACATGCAGTCCAGCAACATATTAAAGGAATAATCAAATAAAGGAATTTTTAGATTTTTACTGTAGTCTTTCAGATGACACAGTTAAACAATTTAAAGAAATTCTCTTGCAGTTTTATTTAAATATATGACATGACCTAGTGTGTAAAAAGATGTTTTCAAAAATGAAGTGAAAATATTTGCAGAAAATAGTGATGATCGGAAACACAAAATTTAAGGCTCAGGTACTGGAGGGAGCTAGAATGTTGCAAATAACACATTATCACATAACTCACTAGTTAGTAACAGAATACTTTCATAATCTAATAATTTAGCTCTATCTCAAATACTAATTGTGTTATAATGATTTTAATTATTTAAAACCAAAATAAAAGTAATGTAAATATTTTAATAAACTCCAGTAAACTATTTTAGTAGTGATATTGATTTAAAACACTAATTTAAAATAAATGGTCAACTTTGCTGTTTTGTACTGTATTTCTTATGTAAGAAGTCAAATTTTTAGAAGAAAATTAGTTTATGGTAAAAACTTTCAGATACTACTATGTTGTTAATGATTTTGCGTAACTATATTGTATAGTTCAGACCATGACCTTAAGAGCGTGAGAGAGAAAAATATTTCTTGCTGCGGGGTTTTATGGTGGTTCATATACTCCTCGTAGGAAAGCGCTACAATTGGCTGTTTAGTAACATGAAGCAATCGCGGTGAGCGGAGGAGGAGAAAGAAGATAACCAGGCAGATAAGAATTTCTGCAGGCATGTGGCAAGTTTGTTTGTGAGTCAGCGATTGTTTCTCTGCGACTAGCGGTAATAGTAGAATCATGGATCCAAAATGCAACCATGGGGAGACGTATATAGCAAAAGCAATCAATCTTTTAATTATTTTCTTATTTCCTCCAGTTTGTTTACATTCTTAGGGGCTGAACACGAAGAAATAGTACATATTGTTATGTATGCAAACTTCTATTCATTAGAGCACAATAGAGTTAATATATTATTGAGAATAACATGAAATCACATTTTGACTCTTTTCTCCCACTTAGTCGTCAAATTTCCTATTCTGTTTTAAATAAAAGCGAACATATACAAGGAACAAAACAAAGATGAGTTCAGTAAGAAAAAACTATTTAAATGTTAATTGTTGTGTCTCGGCACCTAAATAAAAAATTGCAATAATCGCGTTATGCATCTTTAATTAATTAATGTCACAATTTACTTTTATAATTAAATATTTTTTTATAAAAATGAAGTCTGTAATTATAATGAGGGACAACATTATACTTATCAACTGTACTAAGCAGTGGCATAGCCAAGGGGGGTTAGTGGGGTCAGAACCCTCCCCCTCCCCTTAGCCACCAAAAAAATTGAAAACATTCATATAAAAAATGTGTAATGTTTTCACTTATAGAAATTTCTTAATTCAGTTACGAAAACAGTTTAATAAAGCCCTATTTTGCACCCTGAAATCAAAAATTCTCTCGGTGGAGAACCCTCAAACCCCCATTTCATAGCTGTGAAAAATTGAAAACATTTCATAATAAAAAATTTATAATATTGTTACAAGTTTGAAGAACACAAACTTTATATGTGGGCAATTCCCATGAGTTCTTTGGGATAGAGGTCTATAATTACAAATAAAAGAGTTAAATTAAGTACTGGATTTAATAGCTCACAAAGCTACGAAATACACAAAACAGTAATCAACTAGAACTCTCACAACACAATTCGTTATGCACACAATTACTACTGTGTCA